>CP049710.1:4029093-4079280 GCA_004148225.2 Heterodera glycines | reverse complement strand
TTCAGATCGAAAAAAGCCTTTTCATCCAATTTTTGACTCCACCCAAATTTTATCAATATTGTCAAGAAACACAAATGGGTGAACAAAACACAAAAGAATTAGAAAAACGTTTTGAGTATTTTTTAGTCGATTTGTATTTAATGAGACAGAATTGGCAATGTGCCAAAATGGTCGAAGAAATTATGGGGGATGAAGAGATGGTGAAGGAATGCGAGAAGATCCAGAAATATTTGCACATTCTTTATGAGTATCTGTTCATGGTATATGCGAAAAGTAATGATTGATTTATAATGGGTAGGGCTCGAAATTATATGGACTAAAAAAATGGACATAAAATAAGGACTAAAAATGCCCGAAATATGGACCAAAAAGCTCAAAAATGGCCAAATATGGACCAAAATATGGACTAAAAACTGCCAAAATATTCAATATTTGGTTAACAAAATATGGACTAAATACGCAAAAATGGCGAAATATGGATTTATTTCCGAAAACCCACAAAATATGGATTTATATGGACTAAAAACCTTCACCTAATCAAAAAATTTTAACGCAGAAATGCTATTTTTAAGCCCCTTCCTTCATAGCATATGCGCAGAAAAAATATGTTAATCCATACAATTTCGAGCCTTAATAATGGGGTTTTTCAAATTTCATAATTTTAGTGCCAAATTTCGGTATTTTAAGAAATTTCTTTCCAAAATTCAACTCCTTAATCTATTTTTTTACAGAATCTGGTTTTTAAATTTAATTATCATTTTTAATTGCAGATGAAGAACCGCTCTTGGCTCAACAAATTCCCATAATTGAGCCAAAATTTCAACGCCAAAATGATCAAGTGTCACAAACTTTTATCATGAATGAACTGTTTGATTATTCAAGAATTTTTTTTGATTCAGAATACAGAAAGAGTGACGAATATAAAGCTTATATGAGTGCCAATAAGTTGCCATGGTTGACTCTGTTAAATGAGAGCAAACTGGGCAATTACACAGCAAATTTTGGCAATTCAACTGAAACACTTCGCAACAAATTTGATCAAAAATTGAAAAGCATTCTTAAAAAGTGGAGGGACCATGAAAAGGGTAACAAATTGGAAGGTTACAACCCATTTTTAAAAAAGCCATTTTATGACATAATTTCAAGGGTAAGTATCACCAATTATAATTAAACTAGGCATGACGAGAGATTGTAAACTCAAAGCCCACAAAATTTAGCAGTTGTTGATCTCTGACGACGAGAGCTTGGTCTCTCGCGCCTAGACTTCAATAAATTGAATAATATTCGAAAAAATTGTCTACTAAAAGTTTTGGCGGTAATTTAAAAGTGGAAATTTTGAATTTTATTAAAACCAAAAAGGGGCCTTTTTAATTTGTAATATTTTTTTTGTTGTAAAATATTGTCTAATCATAAACTCATCCATGTTGGAGTCCCTGATCACGAATCTACATCTATTTTGACCAATTCCTAAGCCTTTTCACAAAAACTGGCGCCAAAACTTTTATATGTATAGGAATTATGAGTTCATTTGAAAATATAAGGCTTTTTCACATTTTCTGAGGGTTTTTGAGCTTTTAATGCCAAATAATGGTTTTCAAATTTCGAAATGGCTTTAAACATTTCCCACAAATGCAATTTTAGACTGAAGACAAAGCATTTAATGCATTTGTGAAGGGTTTGTCCAATTTTGAACATTTTTGCTTGCAATATGCTGATGAATTGGCGAACATTTGCAATGGAATGGCAGCAGAGGCAAATGCTGAGCAGAGAAAAATACATTTGCAGGAAAAATATGCGGCTTATCTTGGCATTTTGTCTTTGATGATGGACAATTGGCACTGTGCCAAAATTGGGAATGAATTTGCGGAGAATGAACGGAGAGAATGCCAAAAATACCGAAATTAACCGGAAAGGTAAATAAAAACACAATTTGTCCTTAAATTTCGCATAGGAAATAAAAATCGAAATTTCTCATTCTCAAAAATCCCCTTTGACTTCTTCAGAAAGCACAAAGTGAGGATAAATCCTGAAATATCAGTATATCTTTCTCTGTACTCTAATCTTTTAACATTTTGAATATTTTGTTAATGAATGAGAAATTTCTTTTATTAAATTTTAGATGAAGACCCCGTGATTGCTATAAATTCTCAGATTATAATTCGAAGAATTGAACTTTTCGGGACTTTAATTGAGGTCATAAAAGTGCTGAACATGGTGACCAAATTCTATTTTGACACGAAATTTAGCAAAAGCAAAGAATACAAATTTGAAAATGTTTTCGAAAATTCGTCAATTTCAATTGGAAAACTTGAGCAAATATTTAAAGGTGCGTTTAATGAGGCAGGAGAAGCAGCAATTAAGGGGAAAAGCCAATCGGACAAAAAAGAGCAATTTGACAAAAAGCTAAAGGAAATGCTGAAAGTGGCACAACAAATAGCAACGAGAGAAAGAGGAAAGCTAAAAGTGATGGAGGATAAAATGGAAGAGCATTCAGCAGAAGAGAACAGCGAGGCAGAAAAGGAGTTGATCAGTGCCAAAAGTGCCGCATTCGACGACAAATTTGGCACACTTTTTGACTCGCCATTTTGCGGCACGACAATTCACAACTGATGGGTGACCAAACCAATATGATGTGTCAAGCGATATACCGAATTAGACTTTTAGAATATTGTTCATGATTATTATAGTGATGAGGAATTGTTTAAATAAATATTTTTAGAAATATTTTAGTGATTTAAAATTGATAAAATTAATTTTATTGCTTCATCCGTTCTTCCTTTACTTTAAAAAAGGATGAGAAGATTATCGCCTTAAAAATCAGAAGACATTAAATTATTGTCATGACACCTACGTAAACTTAAGCCGACCCAATAAGTTCATTAAAATTTTGCATTTTTGGTCAAACAGCAATAAAAAAAGAGATAACTAATTGTCATTTGAGAGCTATTATGGTCGTTATTAATATATAAAATTTCAAACTTAAAAATTATGGTCATAATTTCCGAATTATTGTTTATAAATTTTTGCAAGGTTTTTGAAATTATTAATTCCTAGAGAATACTTAAAGCCATAAAATTTTCAATGAAAGAATTTAGTTGTCTTTAGCAATTTTATGATTTTATTTTTCCATTTTAACACCATTTGGAGGATTTATAAAAGCCCTGCTTGCTGATTATGAACCGACCTATCAGCCAACAGTTTGTGGTTTTTTATGGGTTTTGAAATTTTCAAAAACTTTATCATAATTTTCGAAATTTCCTAAAAATACTCATTGACGCATCATCGGAGCCAGTTTTTATATCAAGTTTTTGTTTTTTTAATTCGCTAATGTGGAACCCTTTCGCCAAAGTCATCATCATTCATCAATTAATCATGCAATGAAAGTCGTCCTTCAGCAGCAATTTACCAAAAAACCATTAATTACCCCATTTTATTTATTAAGTTAGAGAAATCTTTTCTCTTTTTCTCCAAAAATAATTTTTGAAATTACAAATTTTTGTAATAAACAAATTTATTAATTAATGATAATTAGTGAAAAATATGTTTAATTCTATCTCCTTTTGAAGGAATAATTAGAAAAATAAATAATTTAGAGAAAAAAATGCTTATTAAACCATTGTTTACTTTCTCAATTTTGTTGGCGTTTTTTGGCCAAATATTTTGCGACATTTTGGGCCGTGAACAAAGTGCCGGTGCCAAAGGTTTGCTGACATGTGAGGGAAAACCGGCAAAAAATGTGAAGGTGAAACTGTACGATGATGACCGAGGTGAAATTAATAATAAATTCAATTTTTAATTTATAAAATTTGCAGGGATTGATGCGGACGATTTAATGGTGTGAAAAAAACAAAATAAATTTGCATTTAACCCTATTTAAATAATTTTATTTTAAATTTGTTGAATTATTAAATTAAGAGAAAATTTATTGAAATTTATTAATTTTATTCAAAAACAGGGAGAGACGAAAACCAACGACAAAGGATATTTTGAAGTCTCTGGTTACACTAGCGAATATTCAACAATTGACCCAAAAATTGTAAGAAAATAATTAAATAAAAATAATTAAAATTTAATTTATTTTTTAGAATATTTATCATAATTGTGCTGATGGCTATAAGGTTGGGGAAAGCTTTAAAAATTACGAAATTAGGCAGAAAAATGAATATTTGAATTTTTTAAAATTTTTTATGTAATAATAAACAAATAATATTACCCGGTCCCGGTTTTGGCAAAAATTCCCGGTCCCGTGGCAATCTATTTTTTTATCATTTATTTTTATAGCCATGCGACCGCAAATTCACCATTAAAATCAAGGACGGTTATGTGTCAAGTGGCAAAAACCCGTCCAAATTGTACGACATTGGGCGCATTGAACTCGAGGGCGGATTTTCGGGCGAATCACGCGATTGCCTGAACTGAAAGCATCAAATTCATGCTTTAACATCGGATAAAAAAGGCTCTGGCCCAACGATTTTTAAAATTTGAAAACATTCTTTTGGTTATTAATATAATTTTATATGTTGTTTTACAATTAAAAGCAATGATGGGCTGAAAAGTGGAACTAAATTATGCGAATAAAAATTAATAGAAAGAAGACCGCGCGAAGAGTCGCTTTTTGTGAAAATTTGAAAAACACTCTATCGTTCGGTTTTTCGGTGAAAAATCTAACAGAAATTGAAAAAAAACCTATGAATAAATTGGTTAGGTCACTATGAATAAATTGGTATTTTTGAAAATTTTTAGGTCGATTCTTAGGGGTGTATTTTTCGTTTTTATTGCAATTTTGGGAAGTTTTCCAAAAATGCCAAAACAGTGGCAAAAATAATGACGAAACGCCAAAATAGTGGCAAAAAATTATTTTAGTGGCCAACTTCCGAAATAGTTTTTTTTTTATTGGCGAAGCTCCAAAATAATGATTCCTAGTGATGAATAGTGGCATTAAAAATGAAAAATTTTCGAAAAAGAATGTGTTTTTCGTGCATTTCTCGTCGAAATAAAGCCGCAGAAAAATAGTTGAAAAACTAAGAATCCCATCCCTACCCATGACCTTAATAATTCCTATTAAAAATATTTCATTAATTAATTACTCTCTTACAAGCTCTCATAATGTCTTTTCCACTGATCAGTGGGATTCGAAATTGAAGAACCCAGTGCAAAAATAAATTATATTAATTAATTATTAATTTTCTTTTAAAATTGCAAATGAAATTATTTCTTTTTGCAAAAACCAAAACTCTAAAAAGAACAAAAATTGACTTTTTTCCCAATGCATTAATCTTGAGACGATGTGTTTAAGATCATATTTGTAAAAGTTGATTAAAAGCACATGAAGAATTTTCCATGTACACTAATTAACATAGATGAACTACAGATAATACAATTCTTACTTTATGGAAGAATATAATAAAAAACGAAATATATTTTCATTGCTTAACGGACTTGGAATTTACTTCACATTGTTTCATCGATGCAGAATAATTATTTATATGAAATTTTTAATAAAAAATTATTCATAACTTTGTTCCAAAGCAACAAACTTTCCGTTCCTCGACGCCATTTGAATAGCCCATTCAGTCCTCAGCTAAAATAATTCAAAAGAAAAAAGGTCACCATAGTTTTTAATGAGTTTTTGAGCGTAATCTGAGTTTATATCTTTACAGATTGGTATTTTGAAAATATTTTAAATAAATAGGAGAAATTTTTTGCAAAATTTTAAGGATTACGAAAATTTCAGCATGAGGATAAGACCAAAATCTGAGTAATTTGTTTTCAACCTCTTTTAAAAAACAATATTTTCCATTCACGTTTGTTTACACATTCCCTAGGGCCAAGAATTTTATGAATTAATTGTATTTCAAACGAAAAATTTGTGTTAACTATTGTAAATTTATTGTTCAAAAAATTTTATGCTAAATGGGTTTTTTTGAGAGTTTATGTGATAAAGAAATATTTTTAGTGCTCAAATGAGGATTTTAAATTTTGGGATCGCAACTCTTCAACTCAATAAATCTCAAAAACAACATTTCTCATTAACATATTTACAAAAACAGCTTTATTTTATTTTTAAAAACACATGAATTTTTATTAAAAAAAAGCATCAACTTTTTGAAACTCCGTGAATTTTTTTTCATAAAAATCCCCGCTTTAGCTATATAGTTTGATTAAGTAATTTGTGCCGGTGACAACGCCTGTCTCGGCAAACCATTTCCATACAGTTTGCATTTGAATTAGTGTTGGTCCAACAGGAACCTTATTATTAATTTCAATTAGAGACGAGACCGGACGGTTGGGATCCCGCGGGATTAATCGGGATCCTCCCGACCATTTCGCCACTCCATCCCTCCAATTGGTCTTTTTAATAATTCAGCATTATTATATAACAGAAATCCACCGATATCCGCTGGCGCAAATACCAGCAAAATGATTTGGGAAATTAATAATTTTCGATGCCAACTGCGACCACGGCAATCACAACTGTGTGGTGTGCCAATTTGAGTTCGACAAGCATTGCGCATTGAAAACGAGGTGAGAAATACGCAAAGAATTGTCCGGACGGATGCTACAACTGTATGACGGACAGAGAAGGCGAATGCCAAATTTGAATAATGAATTTTGAAAACAATTCCATTTTCATCCATTTTCTGGCATTATTTCCAAAAGAAAATCGAAAAAACAAACTCCTTGAACCCAAAATTTTCAAGAATTATTATTTTTTCGTGAATTAATCTGTTTTTCGCTTTTATTCTCAAAAATGTAATGTTTATAATTTTTCGAAACTTGAACACAATATTTTAGCATTTTTTCCATGTTTCGTCCGTCTTTCATGAACTTTTCATATTATAATCCGTATTTTTGTATTTTTTCCATATTTAAATTCGGTCTCTAGTAAGCATTTCTCTTAATTCTTTCGTTAATTAAATCAAAAATTCTTCGCCGATAACCTTTCCAACACCATCACACCGCCATTTAATTAATTTTTAAGCATTTCTCATAATCACTCCATTTGTAAATGCCAATTTTTCGCCAAAGAAAAAAAGAACTGCGCTCTCGATGATTGGGGCAGATGTTTTGGGCCCGTCCGTTTATCCGAATTAGGCTATTTTTTTAATAAAAGAGCAAAAATGAGCATCGCCAGCAGCAGGTGATTATTAGACTTAAAAGTAAGCACTAATTGTTGGTGCGGTCGTAATTACTTGTTCAGTTCTGAGCAGTTGGGTGGTCCGTCCGTCTGATTTAATTATATATTATCGTTCTGTGAAATTTTCATTAATTGGCAGCAGTGATTTTCTGGCTTTATTTAGTGCGGTAAAAATGATTATATATATTCACTTGTTGGAAACAACCCATTACAAACCTTTTATATCGATTCAGACCGTTTTTAATATGACCGATATTTATCCTCTTTTTTTGTAATTTGATAAAATTCCAAAAATTAAAATTTTCGTATTTTAAAATGAATTTTATAATTTTTTATCTGTTCTGTCTGGAAAATAAATGTTTTAAAAAAATTCGCTATTTTTAACAGTTTGACGATGACAATGTGCTGCTTGCATTTGTGAGAGGACAGTCAAATTTTGAGCAATTTTTGGTGGAGGAAGAGCTCAATGATTTGGAAATAAAATATCCGCCACCGCAGACAATGAAGGAATATTTGATGCTTCAATATGAGAGCCAACTTGGCATTGTGTGTTTGATGCGACGGCATTGGCACTGTGCCAAAATTGGGAGCGAATTTGCAGACAATGAGCAGAGAAAATGCCAAAAATTCCGCAATTATTTGGACATTTTGTACGAATATCTTATTGGTTACTTGGCATTCTGTTTATGATCTTTTGTGTTTATCCGCTGTTCAAATTGGCACGTGAACGCTTTGCTTTGTACATTTTAGTCAGCAAAGTGCGTGTGCCATGGCCAGGGGAGGGCGGGGGGGAAGGGGTGAAGCCACCGCGCACATCCCTTTCTCGACCGTTTAGCTTTTTCCTGCTCTCCCCGGCTGATTCTCCACTATTTTGGGCCATCGCCTGGTCATCAACTTCGTTCAAATCAGCCAAAATGCACGACAGACTATGAGCATGTTCAGTTTGGTCAGCAACCGTTTTCATATCACTGCATTGGCATTAAACAGAGCACATGCAGTTTTCCTCCCAATTCATTACAGAAACAATGTGACAAAAAAGTAATAATTAATTAATTAATTGATTGTGTAATTAAAACACTGTTTAATAGACAATTTCATTATGGGGAAAATTTGAACAAAATTTTGTTTTATTTGTACGAAATAGGAATCCGCAGAGAAAGAATGAAGGTAACAGTGAAACATTATTCGAAAAACAAAAAAATAAAATAAAGCATTTTAAATTCAATTTTATAATTTCTAAAATTTTTGGAGCCATAACATTTTTAAAGTTAAATTTTATGTGGCAATTGCAATTCGTTTGGCATGGATTAAGGGTAAAGAATAAAAATATTCCGGATTAATTACCACTAACCATTTTTTTAAAGCGAATAATCGCAGTGGGAACAACTCCCAATCTTCGGACAAAGACAGCGGACGGTTCACTACGACTTGCTTCGCAATTCAAATCATTGCATGGATTTATATGTCGCAAAATGCTGCCATTAATACAAAATGGTTTATTGACTTTAAAAACTGTCACCCAATCGGACAAATTGTTTATTGTCCGCTCCAATTCATTTTGGCATTTTATCCCATATCAGACGAGGCAAATGATCAATTTCACAATTATTTACCTTAAAATTAAATCTTTAGCTCTTTTTGCTGCTGATTTGTAAGGACATGAGAACTCTTTTTGTGCGAATGCTTCATCATATATTTCCTTGCAAAAAGAAAATAAAGGCGATAGAAACAAAGGCACCCAACAAAGTTGTGTACTGTAACCGAGTACAGAAGGTCTACCCAATACAATACATTAATCAAACATCGAATCCCAACCCAGCCCAATACGGTAACAAAGCGCATTATGCCAACACAAGCCGGTATACAGTATCCAAATAACAAATATCACACACGCAACATTACAGTATCCAAATGCTGAATGTCAACACAACACCGTACAGTGGAAGACACATAAAAATGTTCGGTGTCAGTGGAGGGACCAGTCACTGAAAAGGCCAACATTCAACTAACAGAACCACCGAAGATAATGGATTTCACACATCAAGATAATGCTAATAACAAAGTACTTTTCTCAATGCTTGGATTTAGAAAAAATTGCTTTCAAACCATTGCTTTGATATAATTCATTTTAAACAAAAAACATTTATTTTATTAACAATCAAAATATTGAACATAAGTACAATCATTAACTAATCAGTGATCACTAATTTTGGTAATAAAGCACTTTGCACTTGTACGTCCGCACGGTCACTTTGAAAGCTTCACGGCTTTTTCAACAGATTTCCAAGGTGATCCGACGAGCGCTAAAAAATTCAAAAAATTCAAAATAATCATTAATAATTGTTCATTTAAACTGTATTTTTTCATGAATCTCTCGAACTTTTATTCCATTAAGTTATTTCATTTTTTGCTCAAACCTTAAAGACGCAAGAACATTCTGTGCCGTGCAAAAAGCAACCGACACCATCACACCAATCATTCAAACATCTATTGTTTGCAGCGTCATAGGTACATTGGGCATTGGTCGCCAAGAACATGTTCAAGGCAAGGATTGTGACAAAAAGCACCACGGAGACGGTGACGATTTGGAATTTGCCCATTTTGAGAAAAAAAATAGAGATTTTTTAAAACTTTCCTTTGAAAATTCAATTAGAATAAAATGAAAACAATTTTACTTGAAATAACAAAATTTTAAAAACAACAGCTGTCATAATGAAATAATTAATTTAAAAATGCTTTTGTGGAAATTTGATTTTATTTTTATACAGAAAAAAGATTTCAAACAAAATATTCCCAAGGCATTTTTCCATAAAAACATTAGAAAATTATTTGATGAAGATCTTTTCTGAATAATGTAATTTCCTTTAAGCCAGCAAAAAGATGCTTCTCAGAATTATTTAATGTCCTTTTAGAAAATGTCGAGATAAACATTTTCAGACAATTTCTTCCGAGAACTCATTTAAATGAATATTTTTAGTTTATAAATTTTTTTATTTCATGTAAACAAAAAATGTTATAGTAAATTAATTTCAGATTTTTTTTGTTTTGTTTTTCTTTCATCATTTTCATCGCTTAAGAATTTTTGTACAATTTAGTTTGAGAGCTATCATAAATATTTTTTCCAATCTTCACAATATGATTAAAATGCAAATTAGTGTGATTCACTCGTCATTTTTCATGAGAATTTGATATTTGTCGACAGATTTTGTCCAGAGAATTTCATTTTCTGAGTTTATGGTGGATCCTTTTTCAGTTGGTAATGCTAAGGCTACTATTTTTTCACTGGCTGTGCCTATCGGCACCGCCGCAGCCAAAAAGGTGCCGTGGAAAGAAACCGAAAACCGGGGGTACCGGTTAATAACCAGTCGTGACCAACCCTAGCAAAAACAAAAACAATTTTTCAGTTTTTATATGATTTTTTTGTGAAAAAACAATTTAAGGGGTATATTTTCAAAAATGTTTTTTTTGAATTTTCATAAGAATTGCTATGAAAACTCAAATCAAAATATTTTGATGAAAAATAATAAATGTAAAAATTATCACATAGACGATTCCTTAAAAAATCTGAGCTAAAAGCTAAAATTAATTATCATCCATTCTCTGCCCGATTGTCAAATAATTTTTTTATTTGTTAATTTTAGAGTGCCACGGGACCGGGACCGGGACCGGGCCGGGAATTCCCGGTCATCCGAGGTCCCGGTCAAAGGGAAAAATAAAAAATAATAATTAATATAATCTTTAAAAGTAACACGGCCCAATTGTGCAAATGGCCTAATGGCTAGTCTCCTTGACTTTCCCTTCTTCTTTCCCCTTGTTCAATCCCTCTACAGAAATTAGATTATTTTCAATTTTTTGTTTTGTATACTCGTGGGTTTCCTATAAAGAAAATATGATTCCTCATAGTTTTTTTTTAAATTGATACATATTTTATCATTTTTTAAATGAAAATCCTACCAATTGAGCTTAATAATCGCAAAAACCAACCTTTTTTTGTTGAAAATCTGTTAACAAATTGCACCCAAATTTTTAAAATTTCCCCCGGCGGCGCCTATCGGCACCGCCGGACCCCCTCCTTTACTTTAAAAAAGGATGAGAAGATTATCGCCTTAAAAATCAGAAGACATTAAATTATTGAAATCTGAATTTCTATTAATATTCTATGATTTAGTCCAAAAATGATTAATTGTTTGAAATAATTGAAGAAAATTTGTTTGAAAATTTTCATTAATTTAATTTATTAAATAAAAAACCAAATAATTTTGTATTATTTTCACTTGACATAAATTAAAATTTGAATTTTTTTAAAATTTTTAAAATTTTTTTGAATTTTTAAAATTTCCCGGTTGGTCCCGGTTCCCGGTTTTTCTTGCGGTCCCGGTCCCGGTTTTGGCAAAAATTCCCGGTCCCGTGGCACTCTAGTTAATTTCATAGAGCATAATCCATCCAGCGGTCGATGGGGTGCTGAGTCGTTATATAAAAACCCTCAAAAAGGGCGTTATATAAAAAACCCTCAAATCAATCAAATTGTAAGACATTTCATCAAAATTGGGCGTTATATAAAAAACCCTCAAAAAGGGCGTTATATAAAAAACCATCAAATCTTATTGCTACCGTATTAATTTAGAAAAAACAATCGTGCCAATAAAATAAAACCTATATAAAATAATAAATCATTTTAAATAAATATTTTTTATACAATATTGACATTAAATGTAATCAATTATTGGATTTATGTAAATGTTACGTCATCTAAAAAAAATTATTCGCTAGATTTATATTTTTTATTATTCATATTAATGGAATTGCCTGTTTCACTGAATGCTTGTTGATTGCTATTTTTTCTCGTTAGCCCTTGAGAAAGGCGAATAAATTTAAATAAAAATTTCATTGAAAATAGGTTAAATAATATTTGTATATGAAAATTGGTTGAATAAAATAGAACTTAAAAAATTTTAAAAAATAATAATTGTTATTGATAATAATAAATAATTTATAAAATTGTTAGTGTGTATACAGAAAGTATTTCTATGTGTGAATTTTCAATAAAAAGGTTTCTTTTTAAAAAATGCTTTATTATTTTATATAGGTTTTATTTTATTGGCACGATTGTTTTTTTTAATTTTATTGGCACGATTATTTTTTCTAAATTAATACGGTAACAATAAGATTTGATGGTTTTTTATATAACGCCCTTTTTGAGGGTTTTTTATATAACGCCCAAAACACAAGGAAAATCAATAAAAACACAAAAAAAACCCATTTGAGGGTTTTTTATATAACGCCCTTTTTGAGGGTTTTTATATAACGACATAGCACCATCGATGGGAACAGAAGGCTCTGCCGTTTGTTGGCCAATTGACCCTTAATTTTCCCTTTGGCAGTGCGTTATAGGTCTGAATAAAAACCAGAGAAGAAAATCAAATCGATCCATTCTGGGAGAGTTTGAACCATATTAAAATCTTAGGCTCCAATTTTAATATACTTGTGTTTTTTAAAAATTTCTCTGTACTGTCGAAATCACACGCAGAGAGTGAAAAAAGCGAAATAGTTTACTGTCGAAATTACTCACTGTCGAGATCAATCATTGTCGAAATCACCTCGCGCACTTACCAAAGTTTGAATCGTTTCAAAAACAATTTAAACGCTTTACACAGATTTTTAAACTATTTACAATTGTTTAGCATTAAAAATCCTAAAAAGGTTGTTTTTGGTTTTTTCTGCTCTAGGACATAAAAAGTCGACATGCTTTTCTCTCCAACAAAAAATTCCAAAAATACCCAAATAAAAAGGACACACACGACGACGAATTGGCGATCATTTCGGTAAGCTCATCCGAACAACAATTCGCGGCATTCTCTTACGAATTGACTACCTTGAAAAGTTGCTTAAACATCTTTACAAGCTAATGGAAAAGATAAAGGGATATAAAAGGAATTGAAGTGATCAAGAAAAAACGAAGCGAGCAGTCGTTGAGCGCCTGCCGGAGCACCTAATGAGACAGACCTTGTTAAACAAATTGTTGATGAATGTGGTCTGCCAATATTTTCGCCAATGAAAAAAAGAACGGCGCTCTCGATGATAGGGCAGATGTTGTGGAACAATTATTTATGTAGATTTAATTACTTGTTCAGTTCTGAGCAGTTATGGGTTGTTGAAAAGTAAAAATTTTCCTTATTGCATCTCTCAGTACGAATGGGCAGAGACACGCTAACCAGTTTTCTCTGAATTTCATTTCCCATAGCTCGCAAAATCTTTAAAATAAATTTAGAAACTTTAATTATTTTTTTAAATAAAAATTTTATGCGGAATCGAAAAGTCCGCGGGAGCGCTGGAAACTATGGAAGAGAGAAAGAAGTATTTGAAATTTCAAAAAATTTTGTAACCGCCTGATGTGCCACGAATAGCTGCGAGTGAGAAAGTGTGAAACAGCCTTAGCATTACCAACTGAAAAAGGATCCACCATAAACTCAGAAAATGAAATTCTCTGGACAAAATCTGTCGACAAATATCAAATTCTCATGAAAAATGACGAGTGAATCACACTAATTTGCATTTTAATCATATTGTGAAGATTGGAAAAAATATTTATGATAGCTCTCAAACTAAATTGTACAAAAATTCTTAAGCGATGAAAATGATGAAAGAAAAACAAAACAAAAAAAATCTGAAATTAATTTACTATAACATTTTTTGTTTACATGAAATAAAAAAATTTATAAACTAAAAATATTCATTTAAATGAGTTCTCGGAAGAAATTGTCTGAAAATGTTTATCTCGACATTTTCTAAAAGGACATTAAATAATTCTGAGAAGCATCTTTTTGCTGGCTTAAAGGAAATTACATTATTCAGAAAAGATCTTCATCAAATAATTTTCTAATGTTTTTATGGAAAAATGCCTTGGGAATATTTTGTTTGAAATCTTTTTTCTGTATAAAAATAAAATCAAATTTCCACAAAAGCATTTTTAAATTAATTATTTCATTATGACAGCTGTTGTTTTTAAAATTTTGTTATTTCAAGTAAAATTGTTTTCATTTTATTCTAATTGAATTTTCAAAGGAAAGTTTTAAAAAATCTCTATTTTTTTTCTCAAAATGGGCAAATTCCAAATCGTCACCGTCTCCGTGGTGCTTTTTGTCACAATCCTTGCCTTGAACATGTTCTTGGCGACCAATGCCCAATGTACCTATGACGCTGCAAACAATAGATGTTTGAATGATTGGTGTGATGGTGTCGGTTGCTTTTTGCACGGCACAGAATGTTCTTGCGTCTTTAAGGTTTGAGCAAAAAATTAAAATAACTTAATGGAATAAAAGTTCGAGAGATTCATGAAAAAATACAGTTTAAATGAACAATTATTAATGATTATTTTGAATTTTTTGAATTTTATAGCGCTCGTCGGATCACCTTGGAAATCTGTTGAAAAAGCCGTGAAGCTTTCAAAGTGACCGTGCGGACGTACAAGTGCAAAGTGCTTTATTACCAAAATTAGTGATCACTGATTAGTTAATGATTGTACTTATGTTCAATATTTTGATTGTTAATAAAATAAATGTTTTTTGTTTAAAATGAATTATATCAAAGCAATGGTTTGAAAGCAATTTTTTCTAAATCCAAGCATTGAGAAAAGTACTTTGTTATTAGCATTATCTTGATGTGTGAAATCCATTATCTTCGGTGGTTCTGTTAGTTGAATGTTGGCCTTTTCAGTGACTGGTCCCTCCACTGACACCGAACATTTTTATGTGTCTTCCACTGTACGGTGTTGTGTTGACATTCAGCATTTGGATACTGTAATGTTGCGTGTGTGATATTTGTTATTTGGATACTGTATACCGGCTTGTGTTGGCATAATGCGCTTTGTTACCGTATTGGGCTGGGTTGGGATTCGATGTTTGATTAATGTATTGTATTGGGTAGACCTTCTGTACTCGGTTACAGTACACAACTTTGTTGGGTGCCTTTGTTTCTATCGCCTTTATTTTCTTTTTGCAAGGAAATATATGATGAAGCATTCGCACAAAAAGAGTTCTCATGTCCTTACAAATCAGCAGCAAAAAGAGCTAAAGATTTAATTTTAAGGTAAATAATTGTGAAATTGATCATTTGCCTCGTCTGATATGGGATAAAATGCCAAAATGAATTGGAGCGGACAATAAACAATTTGTCCGATTGGGTGACAGTTTTTAAAGTCAATAAACCATTTTGTATTAATGGCAGCATTTTGCGACATATAAATCCATGCAATGATTTGAATTGCGAAGCAAGTCGTAGTGAACCGTCCGCTGTCTTTGTCCGAAGATTGGGAGTTGTTCCCACTGCGATTATTCGCTTTAAAAAAATGGTTAGTGGTAATTAATCCGGAATATTTTTATTCTTTACCCTTAATCCATGCCAAACGAATTGCAATTGCCACATAAAATGAGGAAGAAACGATCAGATAAGTCCACGTAAAATCTAACAAAACTAAATGAAAATGATGAATTAAATATTGTATGAAATGGAGCAGAAAAACACTTACAAGCATTAAAGGGAGCCAAAAGAATGGACAACGAATGCAAAAACACACATTGGATCAGAACAATTCTAAAAATAATGAAATTGTCTATTAAACAGTGTTTTAATTACACAATCAATTAATTAATTAATTATTACTTTTTTGTCACATTGTTTCTGTAATGAATTGGGAGGAAAACTGCATGTGCTCTGTTTAATGCCAATGCAGTGATATGAAAACGGTTGCTGACCAAACTGAACATGCTCATAGTCTGTCGTGCATTTTGGCTGATTTGAACGAAGTTGATGACCAGGCGATGGCCCAAAATAGTGGAGAATAAGCCGAGGAGAGCAGGAAAAAGCTAAACGGTCGAGAAAGGGATGTGCGCGGTGGCTTCACCCCCCTCCCCCCGCCCTCCCCTGGCCATGGCACACGCACTTTGCTGACTAAAATGTACAAAGCAAAGCGTTCACGTGCCAATTTGAACAGCGGATAAACACAAAAGATCATAAACAGAATGCCAAGGAACCAATAAGTGATTTGCAAATAATGGAACACATTTACACTGTCAAATGACGACGGATCAAGTCCACTGCAGTTCATTTGTAGAGGAATTAAGAAAATTTTCTCAAAAATATTTTGAACACAACTTTAAAACTTCCTGGCAATAAATCCAATAGGGAAAATTTTTTTTTTCATTTTAACCTAAATTATTTTAAAACTTTCCTATATTAAATTTTATTTGTGCTGAATTTCATATAAAAACGCTCCTATATCAGTTTTATTTTTAAAAAAGCTAGTTGAAGGTTTAAAATTAGAAAACAATGCACCAAAAACAAAAATTATAGAGGTTACTAAAAGTGCAAAAGTTACTAAGATTAAATTTTAAGATAAAATAATTTTATTTTCCATTTGTCCCCTCGACATATGTACGAAAGCATTAGCACAGTTTGAATAAAATTGGATTTTATTTAATTTACTTTGCCCTAGACCAATCTTAAAATAATTTTCCAACAAGTGAATATATATAATCATTTTTACCGCACTAAATAAAGCCAGAAAATCACTGCTGCCAATTAATGAAAATTTCACAGAACGATAATATATAATTAAATCAGACGGACGGACCACCCAACTGCTCAGAACTGAACAAGTAATTACGACCGCACCAACAATTAGTGCTTACTTTTAAGTCTAATAATCACCTGCTGCTGGCGATGCTCATTTTTGCTCTTTTATTAAAAAAATAGCCTAATTCGGATAAACGGACGGGCCCAAAACATCTGCCCCAATCATCGAGAGCGCAGTTCTTTTTTTCTTTGGCGAAAAATTGGCATTTACAAATGGAGTGATTATGAATTCAAATCATTGCATGGATTTATATGTCGCAAAATGCTGCCATTAATACAAAATGGTTTATTGACTTTAAAAACTGTCACCCAATCGGACAAATTGTTTATTGTCCGCTCCAATTCATTTTGGCATTTATCCCATATCAGACGAGGCAAATGATCAATTTCACAATTATTTACCTTAAAATTAAATCTTTAGCTCCTTTTTGCTGCTGATTTGTAAGGACATGAGAACTCTTTTTGTGCGAATGCTTCATCATATATTTCCTTGCAAAAAGAAAATAAAGGCGATAGAAACAAAGGCACCCAACAAAGTTGTGTACTGTAACCGAGTACAGAAGGTCTACCCAATACAATACATTAATCAAACATCGAATCCCAACCCAGCCCAATACGGTAACAAAGCGCATTTCCGTCATACAGTTGTAGCATCCGTCCGGACAATTCTTTGCGTATTTCTTCAAGTCATTCTGTCAACTATTGAACTGAATAAGAAAATCAGTTTTTCAAATTACGTGAAATTTATTTTCATAAAAACATAAGCTCTTAAAAAAACAACAATGTTGTTTTTGAGATTTATTGAGTTGAAGAGTTGCGATCCCAAAATTTAAAATCCTCATTTGAGCACTAAAATATTTCTTTATCACATAAACTCTCAAAAAAACCCATTTAGCATAAAATTTTTTAAACAATAAATTTACAATAGTTAACACAAATTTTTCGTTTGAAATACAATTAATTCATAAAATTCTTGGCCCTAGGGAATGGGTAAACATACGTGAATGGAAAATATTGTTTTTTAAAAGAGGTTGAAAACAAATTAGTCAGATTTTGGTCTTATCCTCATGCTGAAATTTTGATCCGACGAGCGCTAAAAAATTCAAAAAATTCAAAATAATCATTAATAATTGTTCATTTAAACTGTATTTTTTCATGAATCTCTCGAACTTTTATTCCATTAAGTTATTTCATTTTCTTTTTTTTCTTTTGAATTATTTTAGCTGGGGACTGAATGGGCTATTCAAATGGCGTCGAGGAACGGATCATTCAAACATCTATTGTTTGCAGCGTCATAGGTACATTGGGCATTGGTCGCCAAGAACATGTTCAAGGCAAGGATTGTGACAAAAAGCACCACGGAGACGGTGACGATTTTTTGGCGCTGAACCAATGTACGAATCATTGTCAGACACGGAGGAAGTTGAACTGAAGGTTAAAAAAGTGGAGGAGGCGAAAGCAAAACGCTTGGAAGACTCGCAAAAAATGCTGCAAAATGAGGTACAAAAGTTAAAAAAGGAATTGGTTGAATTGAAAAAGAAGGAAGTGTCAAGGAAGAGAAAAAGATTGACAAAAACTGAAAAAGTGGAAGGGAATAAAGTGCCAACAAATGTAAAAGAAGTACAAGAGACGGAGGATGGAGAAAAGAAGGATGAAAAGGAATTAAAGGAATTGGAAATAAAAATGATTTGAAGGAAGTTAATGAAGAGGAAAAACAAAAGAAAGACAAAAAAGGAAAAGAAGAAGCAAAAAAGAAGGAAATTGTGTTAATTGATTCGGAAGAAGATTGGAAAAAAGTGTCCCAACATGAAGACGAGGTTTCGTAAGGACCTGAGGAGGAGGACGACGAGGAGCGAATTTTGTTCCCAACTCCAAAGGGTGCAGAACTTCAGAATTTGAGTTTTTGGGAATCGTGCCATAATAAAGCAAAAAGTAGAGGCGAAATGGAAGAAAAGTCGAGAGAAAAGGAAAAGAGGGAAAAGAACGCCTTGCGTTTGGCACGAGCCGAAATTCGATCGGCGGAATTAAGCATAATTGAAAAAAGAGACGAAGAAATTCCGCCGGAAGGAAAGAGAATCAGAAATGAATTGGACATTAATTGCGAAACGGAAGAAGAGGAAAGGAACCGGAAAAAATACCGAGACATACTCCGGTAACGGGAATGGCGATAAAGAGTTTTTTGGGCTAAAAGAGACCGAAGGAAATGAAAGAAATAATTGAAATGTTGTTGGAAATACGGCAAAAGGCTTTGCAAATGGATGATGAGGTGCAAAAAGTCATGAAGAAAATTGAAATTTTCGAAAAACGCGTAGACGGGAGCAGTGCCAAATTCGGGAGAAATTGAGAAGGGCGCGAGAGCATTTTGGGAACACGATGAACGCACGCCAACATTCAACCGAGTGAGAGGACGCACGGATTGGCGAAGCAGGGGAAACCGCGGCAGAGGATGGCACGGACCGAGATTCGCTTCAGGCTCAGGAATGGGAGCGAACTCAGGAAGAGAATGGGGAGCAGCGCGCGAGGAACAATGGGATCAACCAGGAACATCATCACAAACAAAAAACTTCGGAGACCCATTTTTCCGAATGAGCGATTGGGATTAATTGTTTTTAAATATTGCATTTAATCAATTAAACAAAAAAAATAATAAAATAAAAACAATAAAATTCAAAAACACAAAAAAATGCAATATTTTAATAAGGAATTTAATTGGAATAATGCTGGTCAATTAGAAGAAAGAAAATGAGACAAAAATCTCTTTTTAACCTTTAACTGCTCATTTTCTCTCTTCCCACAAATCGATTAATATTCATTTGATTGTACTTCGCTATTCATTGACCGGGGACGGTCAATCTGGGGGCCCTTGATGACTAATATCTAATCATTTACTCTTTTTCTCATTGTCTCTACTCTTTTTCTTCTCTCCCTCTTCTTTGCTTATAGCCATATGACAATTTGCCTGGGGCGGTCCTTCCCTTTGTCTCCTCCCCCAATGTGCTTGTATATGCTTTTCCTTTGTCCTTCCACACATCACTCCACCTGGCCGTTGGATCCGGACCCGACCCCCTCCCTTCCCCGCTCCGAATCGGGAAGCTCACCATTGTTAAACATGTACCTTCGGAATAAAGGATATTATTCCACGTATCGTAACCAAAAAACGGCAGAGCCGCCCGTTCCCGTCGACCGCAGGATGGATGATGCACTATGAAAATTAACAAATAAAAATATATATTTGGCAATCGGATAGAATGGATGATAATAAATTTTAGCTCACAATTCAGATTATTTTATACAGAATCGTCAAATGTTGATTTTTAACTTAGGTAGTAAGACATTTCATCAAAATTGGGCGTTATATAAAAAACCCTCAAAAAGGGCGTTATATAAAAAACCATCAAATCTTATTGCTACCGTATTAATTTAGAAAAAACAATCGTGCCAATAAAATAAAACCTATATAAAATAATAAATCATTTTAAATAAATATTTTTTATACAATATTGACATTAAATGTAATCAATTATTGGATTTATGTAAATGTTACGTCATCTAAAAAAAATTATTCGCTAGATTTATATTTTTTATTATTCATATTAATGGAATTGCCTGTTTCACTGAATGCTTGTTGATTGCTATTTTTTCTCGTTAGCCCTTGAGAAAGGCGAATAAATTTAAATAAAAATTTCATTGAAAATAGGTTAAATAATATTTGTATATAACATTGTTGATATCATTCAAAAGCTCTTAACATGCTCTATAGCCTTACCAAAAGCGAAAAGATTTTCAACCTGGAAAAAATTTTATTAAGAAAAAAGTTCAAAAATTTCGACTTTTCGCAATCGTGAATCAATAGCTTAGAAAAAGCTTCTAAAGATGTATTAAGCTTTCGAATGATATCAACAAATTGTTTTTGAAGGTTTTTGCTAGGATTGGTCACGAGCGGTCACAGCACTTTTTGTCGCATTTAAAAAAAAATAAATCAGTTAAAAATAAATGCGGGATGAATTATTTTGAAAAAATTCAAAAATAAGAAAAAATGTAAATACCTATCGAAAGATTACGAAGAGGAAAAGCTTCTACTCTAAATTTCTAAGCAAGAAAATTATAAGCCCATTTGATTAAAAATCATAGTTTTTATAAAATTTAACTCATATTAAAAAAGCGAAATATGGATTTTCCATTCAAATATAATTTTTTTTTTTAAATTATTTTTGGTACAATTATTTAATTAAATATGGTTTCCAATTTTTGCACAAAAATAACAAAAGAGCTTAAAAAATAATAATGATACAGAGATAGGAAAATTAAAAAAAGGTTTAATTTATGTCATTAAATTTGAAGAGAAAAAAAATCAAAGTTATTACCAATGAGAAATGCGCAAGGGCTGCAAATTGAAAGACATTCGTTGTCGTTTTCTCTTCCGCATTGAACCAATTGATAAATTTCTTCAGTGCATCTATAAAAATTCTCACAAAAATTTGAAAAAATCAAACGATCAACTCAAAAATGAATTAATTAATAATGATGAATCGTTTGTCAAAAATTTGATTTTTTAAGTGCAAAAAATTCTTATACTGGTAAAAAAAATTTCCCTGACATTCCACCGGCACCGCCAAAAATATGAAAAAAGCGTAACGCAACTTTTTGGGATTTAAAAAAGATAAAAAATGTTTAAATATTTAAGTTTTGAGCCCAAAAATGATTTTGGTGGTTCGAGGAAAAGATAAAGGGATATAAAAGGAATTGAAGTGATCAAGAAAAAACGAAGCGAGCAGTCGTTGAGCGCCTGCCGGAGCACCTAATGAGACAGACCTTGTTAAACAAATTGTTGATGAATGTGGTCTGCCAATATTTTCGCCAATGAAAAAAAGAACGGCGCTCTCGATGATAGGGCAGATGTTGTGGAACAATTATTTATGTAGATTTAATTACTTGTTCAGTTCTGAGCAGTTATGGGTTGTTGAAAAGTAAAAATTTTCCTTATTGCATCTCTCAGTACGAATGGGCAGAGACACGCTAACCAGTTTTCTCTGAATTTCATTTCCCATAGCTCGCAAAATCTTTAAAATAAATTTAGAAACTTTAATTATTTTTTTAAATAAAAATTTTATGCGTCAAAATTTTGTTTTTCATAAAAAGGAATTTTTTGTTTTTGTTAAAATTTAAAATTTTATTAATTTTGTAATCACTCGCCTGGAACGTGATCAGAATGAAGCATCGGCTCCCCGCTGACCTCAACTTCCGTCGTTCGAATTCGCCCTGCTGCCTCGTCGTTAGGTGAATGCTTCTGCAGTATGAGCTTATGCAGATTCATAAGCTTCTTAAAAGCAAAAACAGGTAATATATAAAATTAATTTTTAATTTTTGTAACAAATCGAACATTATATTCGGAAGAATAATTTTATGCAAAAAACTTATGACATAGATTGGGCGCTTATTTCTTGTTTTTTAACCTTTTTCGGCAAAAATTATGTATTTTGACAGATTTTTATTTTTGTCATTAAATGACAAAATTACCAGTATTCTATGAAAAAAGATTTGTACGATGGCTAATGATTTTTTACTGATTGTAAGACCTGTGTTACATTTTTCTAAAAGGACATTAAATAATTCTGAGAAGCATCTTTTTGCTGGCTTAAAACCTTTCTAATTTCAATAATTTTTAATGTCATTACTTACATCAACTGTCATCTCCTCGTTGTATTTGATGGTGTCCAAAAACTCCAAGTAGTTCGCGTCCTCCAAGAACAGTGTCATCGAGTCAACACGCCGCATGGTCCCTGCGCGGTCGTCGTCAGAGCCGCGCTGTACTTTCAATTGCTTCTCAACAAATTCAAGGTAGTCTTCTTCGTTGTCAAAAAGATCGCGCGGCATAGAAGCCATTATTAATTTCCTGAAAAAAATTCCTTACAACGATTCGAAAATCTTATACAAAAAATAATTAGTGCAATAAAACAGAATGATAATTTATAAAAATACTACTTATCGGATAGGCACAATAAAAGCCTTAATGATCGAATTCCGCTACCCCATAAAGAAGTGCGAAAGTATGGGCAAGGCTTCCGGGATTGAGATTTATTAAATTAATTTATTAAGCAAATAATTACTTTTCCAAAAACAACGGGGGAGAGGAGGGGGAGGAGTCAAGCGGAGCCAATAGGCGACTGACTGGGAGGGGGGCGAGGATTTGCAAATGATTCCACTAAAAAGATTAACAAAAGATGTTGTAAATATGAATATTTTGATCATCTCATCATCACAGCGAAGATGAATAATGTTATGTCATTAGCTTACACACTTTATTAAAGCAAAGACAAACAGAAAAATAAATGATAAATAACAAATAAATAAATGACGGAGGAAAGACAATCAATAAAATGAAATGAAGGAGAGAACGGCAAGTGACCCGAATGAGTGAAAGGGTCAACATTAAATAAACATTTCCAAGTGATGACACAGGGAATCGTGTCAATAAATAATAAATATATTTAAATTGTCAAATCCACAACAAATAACAAATCACTATTATAATAAAAGAGCAAAATAAGGTGGGGAGTGAAGAAAGCATGGAAAATGGGTACAAAATCCCTTTCTTTGTGTTGCTACATATTTTGCTTCTCAATTTGTTATTTGGATACTGTATACCGGCTTGTGTTGGCAATAATGCGCTTTGTTACCGTATTGGGCTGGGTTGGGATTCGATGTTTGATTAATGTATTGTATTGGGTAGACCTTCTGTACGTTTTGTATTTTAAGTGCGTTTTATTTTTGTAATTTTTCGCCACTTTCAAAATGACTTTTGAGAAAACCGAATTTTTGAGTTAAAATATATTTTTTCTGTTTGACAGGAAAAAACCTGCAAATTCTGATCCCTGATTTCAACTAAATTCATAAAAAAAAATCTTTGTTTTTTGTTTTAAGAACCGTTGATCAGGCACAAATATAAATTAGAAGACATAAGGCAAAAAATAAATTGACAATTTCTCAACTGCTGATGACAAAAACATATACATATATTGGAATTATATTTGTTTTTATTTTTAAATAATTAAACAATTTCTAAAAATCCATGAAAAACTGCGTCCCAAAAATCGAGTAAATGTTATATGTACATTTTTTGGATTTCAAACAATCTGCCGCTGTTGTTGTTGGAGAGAAAAGGAGTAGAGCCGATATACAGTATGAGCGGGACTCTGTAGCAGATACAGTAAGGCATAAATTGAAAGAGTGGCACCGTAAGGTGCTTTATTTTGTGACAAAATTTCTGCGATTAAGCAAATCCCATGTGTTTTGATAAACATTTATACAAGCTGTTGAAAATACAAAAATGCTAATTTGGATAAGACCAATAATGGCATAGTGACCAAATTTTCAGAAACAAGCAGTGATTAAAATGAAGAGGCTGATAACATTGCCCTTTCAATCAATAGAAAGTGATCAGATAGATTTGTGAGTGTCGACTTTAGTGCCCGATCACTATTCTTTTACGAAAATGACCAGGCACAAAAGTGAAATGATCAAACATCTAATCACAATGCCAGTCCGATCAGCCAAAATCATTTCACTGTTCTCTGATCTTTTAAGGATAGTGACCAGACATTTGTACAAACAACAATGCTCCGTTGTTGATCAGACATTTGTGTTAATTTTTTGATTTGTCTCCGATCATTTTCCGTCTTCAGTGTGCTGGTTGATCCATCCTATCAGTCCGTCCATCCCCATGCATTTTTTGTTCACACGCACTTTGCTGACTAAAATGTACAAAGCAAAGCGTTCACGTGCCAATTTGAACAGCGGATAAACACAAAAGATCATAAACAGAATGCCAAGGAACCAATAAGTGATTTGCAAATAATGGAACACATTTACACTGTCAAATGACGACGGATCAAGTCCACTGCAGTTCATTTGTAGAGGAATTAAGAAAATTTTCTCAAAAATATTTTGAACACAACTTTAAAACTTCCTGGCAATAAATCCAATAGGGAAAATTTTTTTTTTTCATTTTAACCTAAATTATTTTAAAACTTTCCTATATTAAATTTTATTTGTGCTGAATTTCATATAAAAACGCTCCTATATCAGTTTTATTTTTAAAAAAGCTAGTTGAAGGTTTAAAATTAGAAAAACAATGCACAAAAACAAAAATTATAGAGGTTACTAAAAGTGCAAAAGTTACTAAGATTAAATTTTAAGATAAAATAATTTTATTTTCCATTTGTCCCTCGACATATGTACGAAAGCATTAGCACAGTTTGAATAAAATTGGATTTTATTTAATTTACTTTGCCTAGACCAATCTTAAATTAATTTTCCAACAAGTGAATTAATCATTTTTACCGCACTAAATAAAGCCAGAAAATCACTGCTGCCAATTAATGAAAATTTCACAGAACGATAATATATAATTAAATCAGACGGACGGACCACCCAACTGCTCAGAACTGAACAAGTAATTACGACCGCACCAACAATTAGTGCTTACTTTTAAGTCTAATAATCACCTGCTGCTGGCGATGCTCATTTTTGCTCTTTTATTAAAAAAATAGCCTAATTCGGATAAACGGACGGGCCCAAAACATCTGCCCCAATCATCGAGAGCGCAGTTCTTTTTTTCTTTGGCGAAAAATTGGCATTTACAAATGGAGTGATTATGAGAAATGCTTAAAAATTAATTAATGGCGTGTGATGGTGTTGGAAAAGGTTACGCGAAGAATTTTTGATTTAATTAACGAAAGAAAAGAGAAATGCTATACTAGAGACGAATTTAAATATGGAAAAAACAAAAATACGGATTATAATATGAAAAGTTCATGAAAGATGGACGAAACATGGAAAAAATGCTAAAATATTGTGTTCAAGTTTCGAAAAATTATAAACATTACATTTTTGAGAATAAAAGCGAAAAACAGATTAATTCACGAAAAACAAAAATATTTCTTGAAAATTTTGGGTTTCAAGGAGTTTTTTTCGATTTTCTTTTGGAAATAATGCCAGAAAAATGGATGAAAATGGAATTGTTTTCAAAATTCATTATTAAATTTTGGCATTCGCCTTCTCTGTCCGTCATACAGTTGTAGCATCCGTCCGGACAATTCTTTGCGTATTTCTTCAAGTCATTCTGTCAACTATTGAAACTGAATAAGAAAATCAGTTTTTCAAATTACGTGAAATTTATTTTCATAAAAAAATAAGCTCTTAAAAAAACAACAATGTTGTTTTTGAGATTTATTGAGTTGAAGAGTTGCGATCCCAAAATTTAAAATCCTCATTTGAGCACTAAAATATTTCTTTATCACATAAACTCTCAAAAAAACCCATTTAGCATAAAATTTTTTAAACAATAAATTTACAATAGTTAACACAAATTTTTCGTTTGAAATACAATTAATTCATAAAATTCTTGCCCTAGGGAATTGGGTAAACAACGTGAATGGAAAATATTGTTTTTTAAAAGAGGTTGAAAACAAATTAGTCAGATTTTGGTCTTATCCTCATGCTGAAATTTTCGTAATCCTTAAATTTTGCAAAAAATTTCTCCTATTTATTTAAAATATTTTCAAAATACCAATCTGTAAAGATATAAACTCAGATTACCCTCAAAAACTCATTAAAAACTATGGTGACCTTTTTTTTCTTTTGAATTATTTTTGCTGGGGACTGAATGGGCTATTCAAATGGCGTCGAGGAACGGATGAATGCCGCATTGAGTCATGGAATATCAAATTCGGCACCCCCCCCCACATTTGAACTTGAAAATAAAAAGAAAAGCAAATTCAAAAAACAATTCAGAATTCAAACGGTTTTACAGGCGCTGAACCAATGTACGAATCATTGTCAGACACGGAGGAAGTTGAACTGAAGGTTAAAAAAGTGGAGGAGGCGAAAGCAAAACGCTTGGAAGACTCGCAAAAAATGCTGCAAAATGAGGTACAAAAGTTAAAAAAGGAATTGGTTGAATTGAAAAAGAAGGAAGTGTCAAGGAAGAGAAAAAGATTGACAAAAACTGAAAAAGTGGAAGGGAATAAAGTGCCAACAAATGTAAAAGAAGTACAAGAGACGGAGGATGGAGAAAAGAAGGATGAAAAGGAATTAAAGGAATTGGAAAAAAAATGATTTGAAGGAAGTTAATGAAGAGGAAAAAAAGAAAGACAAAAAAGGAAAAGAAGAAGCAAAAAAGAAAGAAATTGTGTTAATTGATTCGGAAGAAGATTGGAAAAAAGTGTCCCAACATGAAGACGAGGTTTCGTAAGGACCTGAGGAGGAGGACGACGAGGAGCGAATTTTGTTCCCAACTCCAAAGGGTGCAGACTTCAGAATTTGAGTTTTTGGGAATCGTGCCAGTGATCAATTCTTCAGAAACAAGCAGTGATTAAAATGAAGAGGCTGATAACATTGCCTTTTCAATCAATAGAAAGTGATCAGATAGATTTGTGAGTGTCGACTTTAGTGCCCGATCACTTTCTTTTACGAACATGACAAGGCACAAAAGTGAAATGATCAACATCTAATCACAATGCCAGTCCGATCAGCCAAAATCATTTCACTGTTCTCTGATCTTTTAAGGATAGTGACCAGACATTTGTACAAACAACAATGCTCCGTTGTTGATCAGACATTTGTGTTAATTTTTTGACTCGTCTCCGATCATTTTCCGTCTTCAGTGTGCTGGTTGATCCATCCGATCAGTCCGTCCATCCCCATGCATTTTTTGTTGTTTTTTTTTTGATCACCAATATGGCCCGTCAGTGGTCAGCTGCTTCCATGAGGCGAATGTGGTGGACGACAAACCGTTGGGCGAGTTCCAATCGACACGGTACGGGTCGTCACGATCGCAAATGCCGGTGCCGGCGCAGCGTTCAATTTGCATTGGCGACGAACTGCGACCGTAAGGCTTAAAATTCATAATTAAAATTTAAAAAATATATATTTTTGGGCGCGAGGAACAATGGGATCGTGGAAGAACATCATCACAAACAAAAAACTTCGGAGACCCATTTGGCCGAATGAGCGATTGGGATTAATTGTTTTTAAATATTGCATTTAATCAATTAAACAAAAAAAAATAATAAAATAAAACAATAAAATTCAAAAACACAAAAAAATGCAATATTTTAATAAGGAATTTAATTGGAATAATGCTGGTCAATTAGAAGAAAGAAAATGAGACAAAAATCTCTTTTTAACCTTTAACTGCTCATTTTCTCTCTTCCCACAAATCGATTAATATTCATTGATTGTACTTCGCTATTCATTGACCGGGGACGGTCAATCTGGGGGCCCTTGATGACTAATATCTAATCATTTACTCTTTTTCTCATTGTCTCTACTCTTTTTCTTCTCTCCCTCTTCTTTGCTTATAGCCATATGACAATTTGCCTGGGGCGGTCCTTCCCTTTGTCTCCTCCCCCAATGTGCTTGTATATGCTTTTCCTTTGTCCTTCCACACATCACTCCACCTGGCAAAATATATTGACAAAATTTGTGGGGGATGGGTCACCTATTTCATATATTCATGCATGATAATGATGATGATGGTGGCATCATAAAATCATATTTCATAAAAGTCTGACAAAAATGACACAAAAAGGGGGGCGTGGAAAATTTTCTGTCTCTAAAAAATTAATTGGCGGCGCCAAAGGTTGGCCACATCGTTTTGAGAGTTGGTGCCCAGGCCCACCGCTGTTTTGCCGACACCGCCGCCGGTGTTGTTGTGGTTGATGTCCACAAGAAACGGTGACGATGCTGACCCACCACTTTTTGGCGTTGTCGTCCGTAATCGGTGTGCCGCTGCCGTCGGCGATTGATGCGACAATGCCAAAAACGATGGTTGCGATGATGCCAACACTGGTGATGACGAAGACGCTGTCATTGTTGTCGGGAATTGGTCTTGGGAAAGCAGCACAAAGTTTTTGCCGTCATTTGAGTCCCAATGCTCCTCCACGGAGGGCGACGAGCCGGCCAAAAAGCGGACGCAAAACTCAAAACGGATGAACTGAAAATTAAATTGCGATTAAAAAGGAACCCATAATCCTTGATAAAAAATATTATAATAATATCTCAATTACGTTATTGTTTATAGAGTATATGGTAACAAGGAAAAGAAGTTCTATAAAAGCATTAGCAAAAATCTATAAAATAGGATTGGTATGTAACGGAGCGCTTTTCAGGTAGTGCCAAAATAGTTTTTGGTGCTATGAGCAAAAAACAAAAAATCGTCTCCATTTCCATCCAAATGAAATTTAAAACAATTTCCCGACCCGTACCCTAAAATACAGTAGGGAATCCTCTTCCCGCATTGGATAATGGCAAAATTTCCCACCGGGCATTCGTTGTTGCGCGGCAACGGCACATCAAAGCGAAATGTGTCAAATGCCTTCGAGGGCGAACATTGCCATTGCGCTTCAACGTCGCTGAACGTTTTCCAACCATTGGCTGTGTGGCGGACGAACACATGCTTTTCAAATGCCATGTTGGCCACCTGCAACCAATTAAACCATTAATTAAGGCATTTTGACATGTCTCGTTAGACTCCAAATTTTTCAGATGATACACCCAATGCCGGACCTATAATTGTTTTATTTTTGTCATATTGCCCATTTTGTTACTTTTCGCCGTGCCGTGCCTCAGTGATGTCAAAAAAGGCAGTTTACCAAATGTTTTTTTATCATTTTGTCCATTTTGGCACTTTCCATGCCGTGCCTCAGTGGTGCCAAAAAGGCAGTTTGTCACATGTTTATTTGCACATTTTGGCATTTTCCCCGTGCCCTGCCCTAGTGATTCCAACAAAAAAAGGCAGTTTTCCTAATGTTTTTTTTATCATTTTGTCAATTTTGGCACTTTTCCCCATGCCGTCCGTGCCTTGATGGTGCCGACCATTCGGCTCAGTTCATTCTTCAGCATCACATTTTCAAGTGCCACCCGTTGTCGGTCCAATGTGTCGCGGAAGTGCACATATTCACTGGCCGGCTGTTTGAATGCCATCTTCCAACTGCGCCGATGGATTGGGCCGCCCTTTCGCTGCCTTTCCTCCTCCGCCTCAAATTCGTCCAATTCGTCCGAGTCCTGCCATGTGAAAAAAAAGTTATTAAAATGAAATTAAAAGTCATAAAAATAGCAAATTAAGTGAAAATCTGTTAAAAGTGTCTATCGGCATCGTTTTTGATCCAAAAACTTTCAAATTTTTGGGGAAAAAGCCAGTAAAAATCGACTTTCAAATCTTATTTTTGGGGGTCAAAAAAGCTCTTGCTTTTAGCACAGTGCTTACACTGAAAAAAGTTGGAAGCATTAGTTGAATATAATAAAAAGAATATAATTTTCCATGGCATTTCTTTGACCCGTTAAAAAAATTAATAAAAAATGATGTAATTAAAATGTACCATCTCCTCAATTGCCATTGTCGAAGCACTGATGCTGTTTCTCAATGGTTGACCGTTCGCATCAGTGCCACCGGCGGAATGGGCAGCAGCAATTGCGGAGGAAGCCGCGGCTGCTGCACGACGTATTCGACGGAGAACAGCTGAAAAATTGAAAAAATAAAATAAATAAATAATTACTTAATTTAATTCTAATAAAAAATATTAAAATATCAAAAAAGTAGAGAAAATAATGAATACAAATAAGGAAATGAATTTTAATCATTTTAAATGTTGAACAGTTAAAAATCAACGAATCAATTCTAAAACAAATACCGTGTGACATTAATAAACCGTATTCTATACAGTATGACTCACCTGGGCTGATCTTTGGCGGGTAGTCGCTGGGCTCGGTCATCACACGCACCGTCTCCAGGCACTGGCCACAGTCGTCTGCGAACCGCACGCGCTTCAGAGGGCGCAGCGCGGCTACCACGAGCGGGAACGACACTGTCTCGGCAGAAATGGTGCCAATGTGGCCGCTGCAAATTGCCGGTGTTGTTTCCGACGGTGGCAAAATGTCAATGCTGGCAACGGTGCCGCTTTTGCTGTCGTTCGGACAAAGGGTGGCGGTGCCTTTGCCTTCAAAGAATGCCCGTGGAAACGATTCGTCTGCTGCTGTTTCACTGCCGGCATTGTTGGCCATCAGTGAAGGCGGTTGCGGCAACAGTGGCGGCACAACACTGCCGTCAAAGGACGGACGACGATGGCACAGCTCGACATTGAGCAGAGGGACCTGTGCCGGAAAATTGAAATATTGACGATAATATATTCTTGGTAATGCGGCTCAAGAAAAATATGCCAATTATATAGTATAACAGAAAAAGCGTGATGGTACTTATATGGCATATAAAAAGCTACTTCACTTGTTCTTGAGGTTTATTACAGCGAAAAACTTTACCATTAATATGTTTAAGTTACAGATCACAAAATTACAGTAGGATTAAAATATAAATATACAGTATGACTGAAAGAACATTTATTTCTCCAATTTTCCCCACGCAACCCATCGTTTTTGCCCCGGCTGTTTGTCCTAAGCCTTATAATTTGCCGTTTTAAATCATATAATCAACGCACCTGAAAGGGCAGTTGCACCAATGGGGACGGCTCCGCTGGCATCGCAAGGTCCACCGAGGCGAGCATTGGCGGCACGGTCATATAGTCGGAGCAGGGCGGCTCAACCAACGACGATGGAGGCAGGGACTGCTGAAAATACGAAAAAATATTCCATTGTTTTTTTGTTTCTCGAAATTTCGGACTTGGAAAGGTGACGCCATTGGCACGGCGGCGGCACAGACATTGTTGGCACCGGTGTACAGACAAGCGGACCCGGAGTCGGAGGGGACAAGCGAAATGTTGTCCAGCCAAGAGTCCGCATAACGCGGCGCCGGCGGCATCGGCTGGTGATGCTGTTGCTGGTGCAGGTGGTCAGAGAGGCCCTGAGGGATTTTTTTTTTTGAGTTTCAATTTTTCGAGGTTAGCGCGGCCCGGGAGAGAGGGGGAGGGGTGGCTAATTGCAAACCACCCGCCAGTTGAGAAAAAACCCAAATTTTTAATACTCACTGTTCAACAAAGATGGTTTGAAATTCGAAATCATTTATTGATCCGAATTGGCTCAACCTTAAAACCAAACAGTTTGCCAAACTTAAAAAAAATTCAAAAGGGATTGGCTAATTTGTAGGTTATGGATAGGGATGATATTTTTAGGTGCTAAAAACTGGCAAAATAGGTAGGTTTTAGGTTCTAAAAAACCCGCAAAATAGGTGCTAAAAATGGGAAAATAGGTGACAAAATGTTCCGAATTTAGGGGTCTAAAATCGAAAATTTTCTTTTAAAAGCAAAAATATTTTGTCAAGTCATTAAGGATATACATAATTTTCAAAATCAAAAACTATCGACAAGAAAATAAAATAAATAAATTTTGGAGATAAATTTTTGAGAAATTTTTCATTTCTTAGGGGCGCATTTTTGAAAATTTTCTGGTCGATTCTTAGGGATGTATTTTTTGAAAAAAAATTTTGGGCCGGTTCTTAGGGGTGTATTTTTCTTTTTTATTGCATTTTTGTTAACAAATTTTGGGCAAAACACCAAAATAGGTGAAAATAAGTTTTTTAAAATTTTTTTAGGTTTTTTAGGTGCTAAAAATAAAAACCTAGAAAATAGGTGCTAATAACTCGAAAAGTAGCTTAACAACACCCAAAAAAACATGTTTTTCGTGCATTTCAGGCTACGGGGAGCTCAGGAAAAAAATAGGTAAAAACCTAAAAATATCATCCCTAGTTATGGAATCTTAATTTTTTCGGTCTTTTTTCAAACGCTTAATGCCGGGAAAGGCATTGGGAAACTGGCATTTTCATTTTGCTGCGCACAGAAAAAGAATTTTTAAGTATAAAAATTATTTAAAATCCAAAATGTGGAGCAACCAAAAGGAAAAAAGTTACAGATGAAAACCCTCAAAAATATTCTAACCAAATTATTGGAAATGAGTGCAAAGTCGCGGATGGCGGTCGAACTCGGGAAAAGGAAGCAAGAGGAGGAAGGCAACAAAGTTGGAGTTAAGGGCGGAAAAGTGTCCAGCAAAATTGACTCGAAAACCATCATCGGCGAAGGCCGAAGCCAAATCCCACCAGAAAATGAGAAGAATTCGAAAAATCAGAAAAATTACGAAATGCATGCAAAACCAAAAAAAGGGGGAAGAAGTCCCTAAATTTCTGAAATCCATCACTTTTTCACAAAATTCCCGTTCAATTTTTTGAAATATAAATTTAGAAGGTGTTATTCCAAAAAAGCCAAAAAAATCTGTAGATTTTTTAAAATTGCTATTTTTAGTGGGGAGGGGAGACTTTTTGAGTGCACAATGAACCCGTACAGATAATATGCGAATTAGTGGACCAATGAATGAATGGTTAAATCGATGAGACAAATATAATATAATTTATTTACAACAGTTTTTGGTCAAATGTATTCAGTTAATCCGTTTAACTAATTAAAGTGATTGCGGTCAGCTGCTCTCTCATTACCATTAATTAACCTTTTCTACCGTAAACCATTCCCCTTCCGTCGACACACCATTAAAAAATCAAAATTGTTTTATAATAATTTATTCTTTATTTTAATAACAAAACATAAAAAAAAAAATTGACAAAATTTTGGGGAGTGGGTCACCTATTTATATATATTAAATATTTGTTTAATGAATATCATTGGAAAGCCCATTAAAAATGCTACGTGTTCTTGCTGTTGGTCGATGTCCAGGCCCTCCAACTGTCCTACCAATTCGTCCAACACGTTCAGCATGGGCGGCCCGGTGCCGCCCTGATGCTGCTGCTCGTCCTCCTCCTCCTCCTCTTCTTCGGCACATGAACCGGACGGGCTGACCTCCTCGTCTGGGGACACCAACGAGTCCTCGCCCTCCGAGTCGGATTGCAGCGGCTGCGGCTCGCCAAAGACTGTAAGATGGACGAAAATTGATTTCGAATTTCATAGTGTTAGAGTGTTAGCCCGGAATAATATAGGGAAAACAATGAGTCAAAAAGTTGGAATTCAAAGTAGGAGTCGAAAGCTGAGAACAGTGAAGACAGATTCTCGATTAGTGGCTAAGTATTTCGGGAATTGACAAATTATCCAATGGTGCCAAGAAATCCGGGGAGAACCATGAACGGAATGCCACACTAATTTTATTTGAATTTCTTGCAGTCGCCCCTCCCACTGCCGTTTATTTTTGGTTTGGAATGAGGGAATGAGCATTTTAAGGGTGGAGAACAAGCCTTAATTGAGTTGAAAAACCAGGGGGTGGGGGGATTTCGGGATAGTTGCGTCACTTCATTGCATCCAAATTGCTCGTAGTCCTAATCCCGTATCTTATTCTCAATTTCCCAATTCACGTGATTTCAATAACTTTCCATGTCCATGCTTCTCTAACCCTCCCTCTTCCCGCTTATATCTCACATTTGACTTCTCTTCCGCTGCCGACCGCTGGAGGTCCGGCGGACTCCGTGCCGGACTGAGCACCGCCGTTCCCGCTTTTCCGATTCCGCCAAATTTCAAACTCGTCCAGGAAGTGGCGCGGTTTATGCTGTGCATTGTTCAGCTGGACCAGCTTGTTCAGCGCCGCCGACTCGGATTGGGAGCGAACCTGACAATGAAAAATTTGGAGAAATGTTCAAATTTGACTTTTGATAAATAGTTTGCATTTTATTTTAAGCACATTTTTTCATTTTAATTCTTGACTAAATGAATCCTTCCTTGGGTTTTGAGTCCCGGCTCCCATTCTTTAATATTTTTTTCCCAGAAATTTCAACGCAAATTGTCACGCCGCTCGAGACCAGGACATTTCGGCACTCATTTTTCCATGTCAAAATTTTTTCGCATTTTAAATTAGGTAGACAGTTTAGCAATTTTTTCCCAGTTCCTCTGCCATGCCGTACAAAGGAATTGGTGCGCGGCGAGGGCGGGACAACGGCACCGCAACTGCAGCAGCCCATTGGAGACAAAGATGGCACATCATAATGTTGGTGGTGAAGATGATGGTGGTAATAGTGGTGGTGATCCATGCTTTCATCCGCAGCAGCATTCGTGTTCGTAACATCGTAAATGCCGAGAAAAGGGTTGCCGCCGGTGTAATCGATGGCACCGCCTGCGCCAATCTGATGTGTTCGGCACGGTGCCGAAAATGAATGGAACAGCCAATGGCTGTTGATTTGATTGATTTTGCCAGTGGATGCGATTTGAATTGGCATCGATGTCGGAAAGGAAAATGGCATTTTATTGTTGGCATTTTCATTGTAGTCGTTGCTGAATTGGAATATCGGTCGTCGTGGATGGCATGGTGAGGAAGCGGTAGACATATTTTGTTATTGTATTGTTTTTAAATTTTGGGAAATTCGCGCTTCATTTGGCAAAATGACAATTGTACTAACAAGAAATTTTAAGTGTAAAATGTGTACGGAGCAATGCGAAAAGGTTATCTCACCATTTGTCTATAGAGTATTTGAAATCATTAGGTTTAAACATTTTGAGAAAATTAAGGAAATTCTGACAAGATTCAAAGTGTATCAATTCAACTTTCTTAAATCCCGAAAAGCACATTCGAGAAAAAAACCATCTTTTCCAGGAAATTAAATATCATTAAGAATGAGAACTTACAAGAAAATCCATTATACGGCCTAATGAGACAGTGTGCTGGTTGATCCATCCGATCAGTCCGTCCAATTTATATACAAAAAAATTTTTCGGTGGGGTTTTGAGGTTTGGTGAGTTGAGCATCGAGCAAATGTTGCGACGAATGTAGGGAAAGCAGTGAACGACGATTGACAGCAAAAGTCAGCAGGAGGCCTTGGCCCCACTCTCGGCCAAATTTTGGGCCAATGTTTGCTCAGCAGATGGGCCCGGGCCAATGAGTGGTCGAGAGCGCGAAAAAAACAACTGCGCGCGAGGGTTTTTGGGACGTACACACATACAATGTGTTTGTTTTTTGTCCATGAAAAGAGAGAAGGGTTTTTTGGAGGAAATTTGTAAAAAAAAAATTTGGCGATTTGTTTTTCTGGACAGAAATGTTTTTTTAGAGAAAGAGGAGATCAATCACATGATGGTGAAGAAGAGGAATGTTTTTGTTTGCACTGAGTTTTAAGCGTTTAAAACTTTAAAACTGATTTGGAATTATACACCGGTTTTAATCCGGCCATACTTTGATCATTTGAGCGTGGGATTTTGAAAAACGGAACGGAGAAACCGGAAAAAACCCCGTTTTACCGGGATCTCGAGGCGTAAATTTGTTTTTGTTGGCTAAAATCAAAAAACAACCTCAATAGGGTAGCAAAACCCTAACAAAATAGCCAAAAACCGGCATAATCGCCAAATTCTCGTTATGATCACAAAAATTTCAAATCAAAATTTTTGAAAAATTGAAGAGCCCGAGGCTCTTTAAAAAGATCTCTCTGTTCAATAAACATTTTTCTTATAAAGGAAGGCATATTATAGTTCACACCCTTTTGCACTTGTGGGGGATGGGTCACCTATTTCATATATTCATGATGATAATGATGATGATGGTGGCATCATAAAATCATATTTCATAAAAGTCTGACAAAAATGACACAAAAAGGGGGGCGTGGAAAATTTTCTGTCTCTAAAAAATTAATTGGCGGCGCCAAAGGTTGGCCACATCGTTTTGAGAGTTGGTGCCCAGGCCCACCGCTGTTTTTGCCGACACCGCCGCCGGTGTTGTTGTGGTTGATGTCCAAAATCAAATGGCCTTGGAACAGTCCACCACTTTTTGGCGTTGTCGTAAATAATCGGTGTGCCGCTGCCGTCGGCGATTGATGCGACAATGCCAAAAACGATGGTTGCGATGATGCCAACACTGGTGATGACGAAGACGCTGTCATTGTTGTCGGGAATTGGTCTTGGGTAAAATATTTGAAAAAATAAAAATAAAAAAACCTCATAAATTTATCAAAAAAAATTTTAACCGAAAAAATAAAAAAGAACTTTCCAATGAAAATATTTAATTCATTTTTTTTATTACATTAAAAAACCGATTAAAAAATTTAAGAAAACAGAACGACGAAGGGGGTGTGAATGGTGGAGAAGGACATTTGCACTTTGTGTGTTTATAACTGACGCGAGGACAGGCGCCCTGGGGAGGGCAACCAATCACAATTTTATTGGCGGAACAGCGGTGGCAATCGGGCGACGGTGGGCGGATCGACCGACCGATCAAACCAAAATGTGATGCCTCTGCTGCTGTTGCTCATCAGTGATCAGCAACAGGACAGCAGCAGCACAATATGGAGGAATACAACGATGGGAAGACGAAGAAAGTGATCAGCCAGCCGATTGACGAGTGACTGATCGGACAGCCGACGGACGGACGACGACAAAATCAGTTTAATGTTAACGATAATTATGATATGTTGATGATAATTATAGAGAGATGGTGAAGAGGTGGAAAGAGAGAGAGGGAGAGGGCGAAAAAAGGCAGTGATGAATTTTTCAACAATTTTTTTATTTAAATTTTCTTATAAAAAAATTTTTCTAAGAATTTTTTCCTTGAAAAATTTCTAAGTTTGAAATTTTTTTTTGAAATTTCTGCGGCGAGATTTCGGCCGGCGAGATTTTGGCGGCGAGATTTCGGCGGCGAGATTTTGGGGTGCACCCTTGGTATGTAACGGAGCGCTTTTCAGGTAGTGCCAAAATAGTTTTTGGTGCTATGAGCAAAAAACAAAAAATCGTCTCCATTTCCATCCAAATGAAATTTAAAACAATTTCCCGACCCGTACCCTAAAATACAGTAGGGAATCCTCTTCCCGCATTCAACAGAGAACGTAGCGCGGCGCCTCAGGGCCATCGTAAGGGAAGTCGGGGAAAAGGGAAAAAATTTGTCGGTGAATGTGGATGGACGGTTTGGTGGACGTTCGGGAGGTGACCATTCAAAAGAATGATCGAAGTCATGCATAGAAAAGGGGCCATCTGATCACGGGGGGGGGGGTATGTCCTTGATCAAAAAGCTGAAACTGATCGGTGATCTATTTCTACGAAACAATTGTCTCGTGGAGACACTCGGCGAACGATTCGGAGGTGTGGAAGGTGGTGGACGGACCAAATTGCTCGCTACGACCGGCGGGACGGGTGGCACCAACGAGCACACAGTAATCACTGGCACCGGCAAAGAACACCGTAACCATCCGATCATTCCCAAAACCAATCCCTCCGGCATTTTTTTGGCTTTTGTTACATAACTGAAGTTCCCACATTTTTGCTCATCTATGCTGTTCATTTGACCCGCGAGCTGTCCCCGTTGGTTTTTTCCCCGTCCTCTATCCTTGCGCTACTTTTTCGGGGCGTGCAATTTCACACTTTCCCAGCACCCAAATCGTCCCCGCGCACCGTTTTTTCCTCATTATTATGTCTTCCCCGCCCGCCGAATTAGTTGGAAGTGTTGTTAAACACAACGACAACGGAATAATGGCGGAAGGAGCAGGAAGAGTCTTCCCCTTCCATTGCCGACCCTCCGGGGCCATCAATCTTTTTGTTAGCGCACCGCCCTTGCCTCCCGGGGCGGGCCCCGCTGTGGACAGCCGATCGGCGAACGGGTGTCGAGGTCGGCTGGCAGCTAGTGACAGCTGCCCTACCCCTACAGCGCCCCCCCCCCACCATCCGTCACTGATCAGATCATTCATCATCAACACGACAAATTCACGGGGGTTCCCCGCCCGCCCGCTGCACTCCCTCCGTCCGATGTGTTCGTCGGCGCCAATGCAATACCCTCAACGGGGGGGGGGGGGGGGGGGTAGGAGGGGGCTTTGATTGATAGAAATAGAAAAAATTTGTTTTGGACAAAATATTTTTTTGGGGCGGAAGGGGGAAGGAGGCCAAACTGTGGAGCTGTTATTTCTGCTTTGAACCGAGAAAGTGTTTTAGGGAGGTAATGAAAATATGGGAAATGTTTTCGCTTCTCCAAAAGTGCCCCGAGGGGACGGGGAATGGGGCGGGGTCAAATGTACGCCCTCCGCCCCCATTTTTGGAATGATAAGAGCGAAAACATACAACACACACACACTCACATATGTATGAATGCTGTGTGCATACATATGCAACTGATAAAAACAAAAAACATGTGCACCGCACCAATTGGGGACAAAAATATTTGGAGAAATGAAAAACAAAAAGCCAAGCAAAAATGTATTAGTTTAAATTAAAATGTTTTTGGTGGTTTTTGATAACATTCAAAAACAAGACCCCCATAACTTGAAAAAAAAAATCGGAGAGGCTAGAGGAAAGGACCCGAAGACCATATATATCTTGACTGATTTTGAGGATTTTTGGGCCAAATTTCGAAAAAGTTAGTTTCGGAGAAGGAATGATTCTTTCTCCCTTCCTCCTGCTGGTCCCACAACAAAAGAAGTGGGAATGAAAATATTTAAATCTTTATTTTTAGTCAAAAAATGCTCCGGAGTATAAATCGATTTACTTAAGCATTCCAAAGCGCGTTGTTATACTTAAAGTAATTAGTAATTGACTCATGAAAAGATCAATTAATAACCCATTAATTAATACGCAAAACTCCTTTTTAAAATAATTATTTTTTAGTAATTTTGTGACCTAAAAAGTCACCATGTGATGGGTTGGCGTAAAGTCAGATTAATTGAATTTAAAGTGATCGAGATGTTTTCGCAACGGATGAACGAACCCGCGATGCTCTCTCTCTCTGGTGATCGTCAACGAAAACAACAACAGTAAAAGCACCCCATTAACACAACACTTTCCCTTCCCCGTTCATTTGTGTATTTATTTGCAATTAATTAATTATTTGTTTGTGTACATTTATGGCCATACCCCCGAAATTTGCGAGTTCAGCACAAAAGAGTAGCAAAAACGATGAATGTGAATAAACCAATCGCGGCCACAATAATCAGCTCCAAAAACTCTCCCCTAATCACATACACACAAATTTTCTGTCATCATCACATCACAACGACGACAACCAATGAATGAATGAATGAATGAATTGGTGTGATGGGTAAAATGTTGTGTAAGAATCATCTCCTCCTCCTCATCCTCCCGCTTTTTGCTCCTTCAAAATTAGGGGGGGTTGGAATTATTTCACGTGAAAAGCACCCCAAATTGGCCAATTTTTGGACCGCACAAAGAATTATTTTTGTGCGACCAATTAGACATCATCATATCATCAATAGCATTCATGTGAAATGGGTGTGATCAGCACGAGAAGAATGAGGAGAACTTTAATGAGCACAACGGTAGCAGCGAGGGAGGGGGAGGAGCAGACGACTAATTAGTTGATCAATTAATAAATGCGCCGCCGGAGACGGCGACGACACCGCCGGCGTTTTTTATGCTGCGGCACACTCCGCCACTTTCTTGTGGGGAGGGGGGGGGGGGAGGCGTGAAAGGGTGGGGCACTTTTCCAGCACCGATGAGAGGAAGAAACATTTGTTTGGTGGTGAATTTGTTGGCCCAAAAATGTGGCGGGCATTACACGTGAAAAGCATGATCAGATGAATGATTGATCGGTAAAATGATCGGAGAACATGTCGTGCTTCCCTTCCCTTTTGGGTGTTGGGGCTAAGCGACTGATGAGTGTCTTTGTTTTTTCGATGGTCAGATCGGAAAACGATCAAACAATCTAAGGATTGATCGAACAATATGGTTTGGTGATCAGAGAAAGTACGAAAGTTATGTTTGACCAGAACGGGAAGTGATCAGACCTTAATGGAAAGACATTTTGAGAGCTTAAGTCGCTGATACAATAAATGGGAGTCAAAATGCGATCATTTTTTGGGGGTTTTCGTTGATCAAAGCGGCAAAAACTAATGTGATCGGACCACAGAGCCTTCTCATTGATGAGTGAGTGCTTCTTCTAGCTTTTTGCAAACTCAAAAACGATCAGAGGTAAAAGAAAAGTGAGGGATGAAGGGTGGCTTTTTTTGCTAATGTGATCAGAGCCGAGTGCTTTCGACTTTCATTCATTCACTTCTCGGAGGAGTGATCAGGGCGGAAATAAGCGATCGGATTGGGCCAAAGGGATGTGGGAGGTTAGAAAGTGATCAGTTGTTGTTACTCCCACCTCCCCGCCCCCGAGCAGAGTAATTAGTTGAGCAAATTTATCTATTTTTTGCATCACTCAATTGTCGAGAGTTCAATTCATGGTCTTGGGCACCGATTCTTGGAAGAAATCAAGGTCAAATGTGATAATTTATTGCCGATGGGATGGCCTGAGAAATTTTCTGTTTTCTAAAACTTTTGCAGATTTAAACTGTTTTCAATAAAAAAGCTTCTTTTTTAGAGTTGTTTCTTCTCGACCTGCAAGGAAAGAAAAGTCGGGAATCGGGGAGGAAAATCCCCCAAAAAAAAAATTGTCGGGAATGGCAAGGGAAAATTTTCAAAAATATTTAGGAGCAACTCTTTTGTCGTGGAATAACTTTTGCAGAAAAATTCCGTTTTTCCCGGTCAGATAAAAAATAAATTTCGGATAGGATTATCGGGCTAATTATGTTGTTGAGCCGCTGCTGATGGTCATCCTTCAGCAATCAAATAAAAATTAATTCTGTGTATAAAATAAATACTGATCTCTTTCCGATCATTTTGTCCCATTAAATATGCGTCTCCCCCCCCCCCCTTAATTTGTTGGTTTTTGCTTTTCCCCCTCCCTCCGCACAATTAAATGGTAAAATTGGTGTAGCGTTTTTTGGGGGGAGTGATCACTTTGTGTGCTCCTTCTCCTCCCCACTGATCAAATCGTCGTCATCCCTTTTCATTTAAAACGTAAATGCAACATCAAATTTTTTGTGTGTATGCGAATTAGTGGACCAAAATGAATGTGTAAATCGATGAGAAAATGAACGGACGTTGGGGGCGGGGGATTATCATCTCTCATCATCGTTTATTATTTTGTGTGTGCCGTCGTCCGTTTGATGACCCAGAAAATGTTTTTCTTCTTTTGAATGCACTCACTGATTTTTACTTTACCATTCACAGACAGAGAAAGAGAAAAGAGAGACAGCATAAGCAATTTAAATTTGGAAAAAAAGTTTGGCATTTTGTTTATACAATTTTCATAAATTTGACGAGGCGCGGAAAATCCAAGACATTTATTCCCATTTCAAACTCGAGATATCTTAAGGCTGCCTGCAGCACTCACCATTTTGTGTTCTTGCTGTTGGTCGATTTTGGAAAATTTTCCGGTTTTTGAGGTCAAAAAGGCCAATTTTTTCTGTTGGGGGCCGATCTATTAGAGGTTTTTTGCAAAAACGCCAAAATATGCACATAAAATATGCACGAAATGCCAAAATATGCACAAATATGCACATAAATCGCGAAATATGCACAAATATGCAAAATATGCGTATGGAAAGTCATCCTAGAAGCTTCAGGGTTGGTCCGCTATGAACTGTTCCGGCTGGGCAAACCATCAACGCCGATGCAACAACTGCAGCGGGTTCATGACCAAATTCGTCGTCCTCCATTTTCTACAAAATTCCGCGACTGCGTACTCCTCCATGACAACGCATGTCCCATGTTGCGTTCGCAACGCTACAAAAAATTGAGCAACTTCGATGGGCGGTTCTTCCTCATCCACTATATCGAAAAATGATCAGTTTCATAAAAAGAGGATTGAAATGTTGCCTGATCGATGGGGAAGGATCATTAATTTTGAAGTGTTTAGTGGGTCAGAACTTTTTCATGAACCCAATACTTTGTCTGAACCTTCTATTTGTTGAATAAAATGAATTAATATTTGGACAAAGACTAACAAATCTAAGCCAACTCAAAAAGACTAGTTAGTTTTTTTACGAATTTTCTGACTTCTAAACCCTTAAAAATATCATAATTTTTTAAAATATTTACTATAAAATCATCATTTATATTTTGTTAAATATTTTTTACATAAAAATCATTTATTTTTAATTTATGCAAATAATTTTTTGTTGTTTTTGATTTGTTTGCTGAATTTCCATTAAGTAAAAAAGATGAGCTCATCTCTCATCTTTCACATTTCCAATAATAATTTATTCGTAAAATTGTTCGTACAAATGTTTTTTGTTAAAGCAGCAGTGCTTCATTCAAAAAACCAAAAAATAAAAATATTAAGAATTATAGACCGGCACTAAAACAAAGATATTTAGTTAATATGCAATAATTAACGTTCCATTGACTAAAGTGATGAATCGTTTTCCATTTGCTCATTTTCCGTTGTTTTTGCTCTTAATTTTCTCCAACTGCCAGCAAACATCGCCCAACCCGTCAATTGCTTCATTAATTGTAATTTTAATTAAAGATTTTCAGTTTCCATCTGCTGTTGGGCGATGATGGCACTAGTGGGCTAACAAATGCCATTCCATACCGTAATTTTTAATTATTAGCAAACATAAAAAAGGAACTTGAATTCTGAACTCCGACACAAAGCTTAGGACAAGCCCTGACTTATATACCCTTTTGTTTATTCCCCGTTACATTAGCTTCACGCGCCAAAAAATCTGTGCAAAATCCATTGGCAAAACAGAAGAAGAAGCCGATCATCCTCGGATGGGCTGGATTATATCTTTATCATGAACTTTTTGTTTATATGACAAACGGCGAGCTAAACAATCCGTCGTGCGACTGTGTGTTCACATATGACACAAATTTGTAAAACTATTTTATACAATATAAAAAGAATATTGTAATAATATTATATTTCATTATATATTGTGCAAAAATGAAAACAAATTTTAAATGCTTAATTCTAGTGAAAGTTCGGCATCGGCAGTGCTTTTCCATGTTCGTCAAAGCTTTAAGCCGCTTCCAAAAAATCGGCGTCCTGAACAGGTGCCAAAAAGGGCAGCATTTTTAAAATGCCATTTTACTTTCAATTAAGTTGTACGCTATGATGAGCATAGAGGTAAGTGCAGAAATTCAGTGGCATTTTGGGCTCGGAATTTGGATATTAAAATGAACAATTTTTTTGGTTTAAATATAATTTAATTTACCCACGAAAAAAGAACCAAAAAATGTCTGATTCAAAAATTCAAATTTTAGAACTTTTAGGCCACTTTCTTTTATGTTGAGCTTTTGTTCAAAATTTTTTCTAATTTTATAGATATTTTTCACCGGGATTAGTTGGGATCGTGATTTCATCGGGGATCCAACGACAATTCGCCAATTCCGAGGGTCCCGCGGGATTGGAGTCATTAAATTTTTCGAATATTTTCAAATTACTTATAAAGACCCTAATAGATAAAAAAAGTTAAATTTGTTTGAGCAAAAATTTGTTGAAATCCCAAGAACAAACACCATGTACAAATGATGAATATGTTGTTTCTTTTTTATTCAGTCTCCCTACTGGTGTTACGAAAAGATGGAAAATGTGCCGGACGATTATTTTAATGTGTCCATAACGTACCATAGCGCCAGTACCATTCCAGTACCGTATAGCCAATTGACCCCAATTACGGCACTGACGTCACCGGAAGAGATTTGGAGCGCTGCGGAAGTGAGAAAGGGACAAGAAAAGCAAAAGAAAAAATTCTCATTCATATTACTTGCAATGATTTGCTAAAAAATTGTAATTTAAAATGTTTTAAGGTTAGGAAAACACTCCCCCCGCCCTTAATTGGTTTTTTAAGTTCGCCACCTTTGATACATTTCGGATATTCATTTGTTTTTCACCCCTAATATTCGGGCCTCTATTCTCCTTCATTTTGTCAGATCAGTGAGAGAATGTCGCGCAAAAAACGATTTGCCCTCCAAATTGTGTCCCATTGCGGGGCTCCCTCCGGCAGAGACGTGCTGACAAAGCAATTGCAGGAGCTCATCGAGTTGGACATGGTCGGCGAGTGCAGCGGAAAAGATTGTGATCAAAAGTGTTATGAGCAGCAAATGGGTGAGTGAATGACAACCGACCGATTGATTGGGCGGCACAGTTAATTTGTGAAAAAGTTTTTTGGATGCGCATCGAGGATTTGGAGATAAAACATTGATGGGACTGAAAGATTCGGAGTCCTGTAAAATAGGATTTTATCTCCTGATCATATTCGGATCCGTCTTGGAATACGAGCTCTGGTCCGGGTTTGCGCAATTACAAAATTCCGGGCCCTATTATTAGGCAGCGCTCCGATCGCTAAAACACACAAAAAATCTGATCCTATTTACATATATATGAAAAAATAAAATCCAATTTTGTATTTTTGGTTTTTATAGCCATGTTTATAAATTAGTCGCTTTTTACTTTAATTGAAATATAATTTTGGGCACACATTTTCCCTCTTTGACACATTTTTACCAGCCGCTTAGGAAACTTCTAAAAATATTTTCTCCTACAGAGTCCCACTTTTTCTATTTGGCCTTCGAAAATACGGTGTGCTCAGAATATGTAACGGAGAAATTTTGGAACGCTTTGCGCAGTTTGACAGTGCCGGTTGTGCTGTGCAGGGAAGTGGTGCGCGAGTCGGGCATTCCGGACGATTTGTACATCGCAGCGGACGATTTTGACAATGCCACGGCATTGGCCGACCATCTGAAGGCATTGCAAAAGGACAAGGACCGATATTTGGGGTCAGTATTTAATGAGCAAAAGGGTCAATGACACGTGCAAAATTAATTTTAAATCCAATAGTATGACTAATTTAAAAATTAAATATAATTTTGCACGTTTTGAGTTTTGCCATGGCACCGCCGACCAAAAAGCGTTGGATTAAGTTTTTTATTTGAACATACCTAATGCCATTAATTTCCAACAAATCTTTTGCCAAAATTACCTTTTAATTTTTAAGGAGGGTTGTACGGAACCGGGAAATTTAAATTTAAATTTTGTTTTTTATTTAATAAAATCCAAAAGTTAAAGCTGAATTAAATTAATGAAAATTTTCAAATCAAATTTTCTTCAGTTATTTCAAACAATTAATCAATTTTTGACTCAAATGATCGAATATTAATAGAAATTCAGATTTGCTTTTCACATCAATTTTTTGGCGCGCTTTTTCCAAAAAACTTTTCTGGAGAAAGGGGAGACCGGCGGTGCCGATAAGCGCCGCCGGGGGAAATTTTGAAAATTTGAATGTAATTTGTTAACACATTTTCAACAGAATGGCTTGTTTTTTGGATTATTAGGCTCAATTTGTTCGGGTTTTCATTTAAAAAATGTGTTAACTAAAAAAAACTATGATGAATTATATTTTGTCGATAGGAAACCAATGAATATACAAAAGGAAAATTAAAAATATTTTAATTTCAGTAGAGGGATTGAACAAGGGAAAGTCAAGGAGACTAGCCAATAGGCCATTTGCACAATTGTCAGCATTACTTTTAAAGAATATATTTATGATTATTTTTAAATTTTATCCTTTAACTCCATTTTTGGTCACTAATTTTTCACTCAGACCCCCATTCTTACCAGTGCTTGGTTTTCCCGGTTCTCGTTTGCCCTACCGGGACCGGGAAATAAATTTTGAAAATCCGGGACCTGGAACCGGGACCTCGGAGGACCGGAATTCCCGCCCCGGTCCCGTACAACCCTATTCTTAAGGTATTTCAATTGGACAAAATTCTACCAGAAGCGATGGGTGCCGACTGTGAAGACTTCCGCCTTTTGTCAGCTGTGTGAAATGGTGCACCACCAAATGGAGGAGGGCGGAGAATTTGTGGGCCGAAATTACACAGTGAAATCGCACAAAAAATTGTGGGGAGCTCAAAGATGTCGGGAGAATTTTGTGCAGAACGAACTGTTCAAGAAGAAATTGACGAAGGACGACGACGATTCATAAAGTTTTGATCACATTTCGGGTTTTCATTTTTAGAAAAATGAAAAATTACTAAGAGAAAATTAAGAATTTCAAATTTTATTTTTTTTCCGGTTAGGGTTTTGAACAAGGCCAAGATGTTATCAGATTCGTGAGTATCTACCCCGAAATTCAGGAATAGCTTTTGTTGATTTTTTTTGACTGAATATTTTGCATAAGTTTTTATAATTTGAAAACCGAATCATTGGCATGGCATCGTTTTTTGTGTCCGCCAATGTGCAGTAACAAATCAGCCTCCCAACACGAATTGTCCCTTACTCTAATTCTCATAAATAATTTTTGTAATTGGCACTTTTCCGTAGTGCCGCACCCACACCTCTAAACTTAAAAATGTCGCGACTCCGTCCTGAAAAATCAAAATGCATTTCTTGTGCAGTTTTAGGAGCTAACCAAAAACTTAAATTCAATTAAAAAAAAATTTCAACGAATTTCGTCATATGTTCAATAGGTTTTTTTCATTAAATGCCGATTTGTTGCAAATTCTGCAAAATACACAAAAATTTCAAAATTATTCACGAAAAGTTGTAGGAACTGTTGAACCGACATATTTAGTTTAGGAGGTAATGAAAATATGGGAAATGTTTTCGCTTCTCCAAAAGTGCCCCGAGGGGACGGGGAATGGGGCGGGGTCAAATGTACGCCCTCCGCCCCCATTTTTGGGATGATAAGAGCGAAAACATACAACACACACACACACTCACATATGTATGAATGCTGTGTGCATACATATGCAACTGATAAAAACAAAAAACATGTGCACCGCACCAATTGGGGACAAAAATATTTGGAGAAATGAAAAACAATAAGCCAAGCAAAAATGTATTAGTTTAAATTAAAATGTTTTTGGTGGTTTTTGATAACATTCAAAAACAAGACCCCCATAACTTGAAAAAAAAAATCGGAGAGGCTAGAGGAAAGGACCCGAAGACCATATATATCTTGACTGATTTTGAGGATTTTTGGGCCAAATTTCGAAAAAGTTAGTTTCGGAGAAGGAATGATTCTTTCTCCCTTCCTCCTGCTGGTCCCACAACAAAAGAAGTGGGAATGAAAATATTTAAATCTTTATTTTTAGTCAAAAAATGCTCCGGAGTATAAATCGATTTACTTAAGCATTCCAAAGCGCGTTGTTATACTTAAAGTAATTATTGATTCAATGCGGCATTCATCCGTCCCTCGACGCCATTTGAACAGTCCATTCAGTCCCCAGCTAAATAATTTAGCATAATAATCGTCGTTGAGTTTGAGGAGTTTACTCAGTGCCAAAACTATTGACGCCGAACCAGTACTTGACCAGCTCGCCTTTGTCCGTGCTTTCCTCGCCCCATCCGATTAGTTTCAATGATCCTTCTTGGTAATCACCCTTGTCAGTCTGATTGACGATGGTGTGCTAAAAGGATTTTGTATAATAAAATTTTTACAATTTGATGGGTTAGTGTATGCACAGAAGACTCACAAAAAATCCACCGATAAATGCCTACCAAAAGACAAACAATTTTAATTTAATAAAATTTGAATTTTTTTTTAATCAATTAAATTTTATTTAAATCATTTATTTTAATTAACAATCTACATGCAGTAAATAGAATATCGAATATTCACTCAACCAAATTTTATACTCATGTACGAATACTCGCAGGGATTCGATATCCGTTTTCAACCAATACCATTTCAGAATACCCAACCCATACTCGAACAATAATCGATTGTTGAGTTCGGGTTAGGAATTCGGAATGGACCAAAATGAATGTCAAGTTCTGCCTAGCAGCCTTGACAGCGCCCAGAAACTCGTTTTCACGATTAGACATCTCTTTTAAAAATATGCAAAATAAAAGATAATTGAATTTTTAATGATTTACATTAAGCCCAGTTTTCAAGTAGAGCCGAGAAACATTCTTATCGTCGGTCACTTAGGTTCCACTACAGAATTTTTTTTCTGAATGCTTAAAACAAATATTTCCAATGATTTTGAATGTCGAAAATTGAATTTTTGCTTATCAGCATTTAGTATTTGATCATTGTTCAACACCAACTTACCATGTAAACATTGACCTGTGTGCTGTTTTGGCCATATAAATAGGCATCCACATACCAATCCACTTGAACTTGGATGGGTCCGTTCGTCATTATCTCCCGCATCATTTTTTCCTCCCGATTTTCGTCCGCTCCCTCCCAATGCGTCGGTGCGCCTTTCAGTTCTGCGGAGCGTTTAAAATTATAAACAGCCTAATTATTTCTAGTCTCAACTTGACTGAATCAAGCTCATTGTCAGTTCATACTATAAGCAATTGAATAGACACAGTATGAAGAGCACCAGTGGACTAATTAAATTATATTGGTTAAAATTTAAAGCTGAGCAATAATTAATTCTTGACTATTACCAAAAAGTCAAGAAAATTAACATTAAATCAAAAAGACCCCCCTCTTTGGCGTATTTTCGAATTTGATAGAGAATGATAGGTAAGAATAATCCAGCTCAATATGTACAATGTATATGTACCAGGGATGGGGTGCACCCCAAAATCTCGCCGCCGAAATCTCGCCGCCAAAATCTCGCCGCCGGAATCTCGCCGGCCGGAATCTCGCCGGCCGAAATCTCGCCGAGACAAAATATCGCCGCCGAAATCTCGCCGCAGAAATTTCAAAAAAAAATTTCAAACTTAGAAATTTTTCAAGGAAAAAATTCTTAGAAAAATTTTTTGTGATCAGTTGTTGTTACTCCCACCTCCCCGCCCCCGAGCAGAGTAATTAGTTGAGCAAATTTATCTATTTTTTGCATCACTCAATTGTCGAGAGTTCAATTCATGGTCTTGGGCACCGATTCTTGGAAGAAATCAAGGTCAAATGTGATAATTTATTGCCGATGGGATGGCCTGAGAAATTTTCTGTTTTCTAAAACTTTTGCAGATTTAAACTGTTTTCAATAAAAAAGCTTCTTTTTTAGAGTTGTTTCCGTCCCCCCAGGCATGGCATTCCGAGGCCCCAAAAATTTCCGTAAATCGGAATTCCGGGGATCAAAAAATTTTCGGAAACCGGAATTCCGAGGCCCAAAAAATTTTCGGAAGTCGGAAATCGGAATTCCTACCCCAAAAACGTCGGAAGTCGGAAATTTTCAAAAAATAAAAAATATAATAAAAAATTTTCTAAATATTTTAATAGGCTAAATTTTTTAATTATTACCTAGTAAAAGGTGTTTCAAAAATGTTTTTGGTTATTTGAATATTTTGCTTGAAAAATTATTCAATGATTTTATCAAAATCTTTTTTTATGTCATTTTGCATTATTTTAGAACATTTTTGGGAAAAGGAGTGACTAATTTACACGTTTTTTACGGCGCGCTTTTTTCAAAAACGGAAATCGGAATTCCGTGCCATCCCTGATATGTACTCTAATTATCCGCTTTTTCCCCGTTTCACTCACTGAACACTCTGCCCTCTCTGTAATTGAACGTCAATTGCTTGTCGCATTGTTTTCGGCAACCATTGGCCTTCACAGGCAATTCTCTTGTTGGGGGATAAATGTACGGCTTGCAGCCCAAGCCCATTGAGTAATTTGTGCCTGTGACGACGCCCGTCTCGGCGAACCATTTCCATACAATTGCTGTCGAACTTTCGGTCGAACAGGAACCTTTGTTATCAATTTATTTTTAAGCAAAGCAACATTAAATGACGGACATTTATTGTCCAAATGCGAATCCAAAATGTCTTGC
>CP049710.1:3822540-4028993 GCA_004148225.2 Heterodera glycines | reverse complement strand
CCCAAGCCGAAGCGCATCCTCCGTTCCCATTATAACCTTAAAAATGCTTATTTGTGTAGAAAATAAGTTTTTTCTTTGGTTCAGTATATTCCCCGTCTATCAACTTCAGCTTCTTTTTTAGAGAATAATACCAATTTTATTTGTATATAATCATATTTCATCTATTCGATTCCTTTCGTTGAGAGAAAACGAATGCTACCATTTTTAGGCCGCGGCAACAAGTCTGGGCCTAGTTACAGATTCGTGAATTAAGTGTCACTTTACTCGTGGGACTGAATCGTCCAACTCACAAAATTAGGTTTAAAACAGCACTACTAATTTTGTTCGAAGAAATTTTGGTACTTTTCCGTTTTGGGGCCTAAATTTTAATATTTTTTTCTAATCAACAAAAGGAGCGTAGAAATGCAAAAACTACACGCCAAAATTATATAGTGGATAAATGCCATAATTTGAGCTAAGATTTCCTTAAATGGATTTATGCCAATGGGAAACAATTCTGCGCGCCCTGTATTGATTAAAAAAATTAAAGTTTCTTTCATCGAAAGGAATCAATGGTTATAATCTTATATAATAAAGTTGAGTGTCTGTTGTGTGTGTCCAGTGTTTGAATTTGTGTGGCGTTTTGTAATTGTTTTGCGTTAAAAATGTATTTGAAAAATGAAATGTTTGGTTTTGCTTTTTTTCATTTTTGTTTTGTCAGTTTTTGCAAAAAGCACAGTTAAAATAAATTTCTCTTTTTTTCGTTTTTAATGACAAAATAGTTTTTGTATGTTTATTAATGATAATGAAATCGCAATTAATGCTTTCTATTGCATTTCTTAAGAGAAAAAGTTTTTGTTTTTGTTATTATCAAAAAGCGTTTGGAAATGAATGCTCTTAACACTTTTGTAAAGAAAAAGAAAATGTTTTTGTAAATGAATTCCTTTTTATTGAATTAAAATTGATTTGATTAGTTATGAATAAATTTATGTTAGTATTATTTGTTTTTGATTATGGCAAGCTCAATGGAAATGTTATTGTTTTTGATATTGCATTGAAAAAGTTTTGATTCGAGAATTTGTTTTGAACTTTGAAATGGAAATTTTGTTTGTTTGTAATTAAAGCGGATGTCAATTATTCGATTGTACATTTCGTTCAACTGGATGGATTTATCGCAATTTATTGTGTGTATTAACAAGAGGAGTTACTTATTACGAAGTGGATTTAAATATCGTTATGAGGTTGGTTTATACATATATGTAAATTTTTATTAAAAATGTTTATATTAATGTTTTTTTTGTTTCTCAGTTAAGTAATTAAAAAAAGTAAAATTAATAATGCTGATTTATTACTATGTGAAAAGTATTTGATTTTGTTTTGTATTGTAAAAGATTTGTGACATTGTAAGAGAGGAAGTATTTGTATTGAAATGAATTTTTCTACATTAATTGTGTTTAATAATATGGAAAAGAAGTTTTACAATGAAAAGGTCGGTTCAATCATTTGAATTTTCATTTCATCAATTAATTTCATTTAATAAATTTTTATCTTTATTTTTTTTCTCATTTGTTCAATTTGCAAATTTACCTATATGTTTTAATATTGTGTTGTTAATTAACTTTGTTTTTTAATACAGATTTTAAAAACGCCATATTATCCGAGCAATGAATTTGGACCATGTTTTTCAGAAAAATCTTAGTATTAGAGTTGGAAATGAACAGTTTTTGGAAAATGGAAATGTTTTAGTTATTGAAGATGAAACCGAGATTTTTGAACATGATATAGATGATGTTTTGTCTGAACATAATTATGCTAAACGAGCAAGATGTTTGACTGATGTGAATGTTGCTAGCCAGGCATCACTGAATTCAGATATTGGCGTTGCAGGACCGTCACGTATGAGTGATAGTCAATTTGAAGAAAGGAGAAGAAATGAGTACTTGAAAAGAAAAAGAGAACGTGAAAGATTGAGAAGAGAAAATGAATCGCATGACCAAAGAATTTTGCGTTTAGGACAAAATAGAAATAGAATGAGCAGTCAAAGATCTGAAGAGAATGCGTTAGAGAGACAACAACGCATAGAACAGATTAGAGATAGAATAGCAAATGAATCTATAGTAGAGAGACAGTTGCGCTTGGAACAAGATAGAATTAGACATAGAGTAATCGCAATTCTTTCACGAATCTCTTCTTCTTCCATATTCTCGTCAAAATAACAAATATGTTCACCTTGTAGGTGTACAGGCAAAGAACAAGACAATTGTACATATGCTGAGAGGACAGAAGAAGAAAGTTTGTACAATGGCTTTTACTGGCATTGCAGCAACTTTGCTGCCTGCTGGAAGAACATTGCACAATAGATTTGGACTGACTTTGGATATGAGTAATTCGAGTATTAGTCCGAGATCAAAGGCTTGACAAGAATTGAAAACTACTGATTTGTTCATTTGTGATGAGGCGCCTATGATAAATAAGCGCGCAATGAGAACTTTGGATGAGAAATTGAAAGAGATAATGAATAATGGAATTGCATTTGGTGGCAAGGTTTTGCTCTGGACGGGAGACTTTCGTCAAACCCTTCCAATTCAGAAACATGCCACGAGAGCTGAGATGGTCAATGCAACTATAAAGAGAAGTGAGTATTGGAGATTAGCTAAAAGATACAGATTGACAAAGAATATGAGAGCTCTTGCAACAGAGCAAGAATTTGCGAAAGATTTGTTAGAGATTGGAAGTGGAAAATGGAATAATGAGAATGATGAGATAATTTTGCCAGAGATTTGTATAAGCATTGGTGATTTAGCAGAAGAGATTTTTGGAAATTGTATTGTTTCTGAGAATTGGAATGAAATGGCCAAAAGTGCCATTTTAGCACCGAAGAATGTTGATGTTAGTGAAATGAATAATAGAGTTTTGGAAATGTTGCCTGGAGAAGAAGTTGTGTACACGAGTATAGACTTGGCTCAAGACGAGAATAGACAAAGAGCAGATGAATATTTGGATGAGTATTTGAATGCTTTAAACCCTTCGGGGTTTCCACGGCATAAGTTGAGACTTAAGAAGAATGCTATTGTTTTGTTAATGCGGAATTTGAATATCGAAATGGGCCTTTGTAATGGTGCGAGAATGAACGTTGAGCAAATGCAACCGAATTTGATTGTGTGTAAGATTTTGACTGGAGACAAGGCAGGTCAGACTGTGTACATTCCTCGGATCACGCTTTGCTGTTCTGAAGATTACCCTTTTGACCTGCATAGGCACCAATTCCCGTTGGTGTTAGCTTTTGCAATGACAATTAACAAAGCCCAAGGTCAAACCCTTGAGCAAGTTGGAATTGATCTGAGGAAAGATGTGTTTAGCCATGGACAATTGTATGTGGCTCTTTCGAGAGCAAGAGCTTGGAATAAGTTGAGAATTAGATTAGATGATGGCAATTTAGAGAGAAAGGTGAAGAATGTCGTGTACAGAGAGTTATTAGATAACAGTGATTAGATAATGTGTTAGACTAGCATTGGATTTAGATTTAGTATAGTATTAGAATTGATTTTGTATAGACAAATCTGTTGTTCTTTGGGTTGCTCAAGACAGTACGAACACAATTCAAAGTAAGTCATTCTTTTTAATTTCATACTTTATCCTTTCTCCAAAAATAATTTCATAACACATTCGTACTACCTAGCGGGGGATGCGCCGAAGGCGCTGACCCCGCTAGTATATACAAAATCAAAATTGGTAGTAATCTCACTTTTACCAATAATGCATATTCACCTATATGATTTACCATCCCAATGAAATCCGCACATTCCGGCCATTGTTTTCGCGCATCAAATTTAGACGGAAGTGCCGATGCCGACTTCTGTAACAGAACATTTGTAAAAAAAATAAACCTTATAATGGGCAAGGATCGTACAATAATCCCAGACCCCAATTCTAACGCCAAAACTTCGGAATTAAAAATTTTTAATTTGTCATTTTTCTATTTTTTTAAATTTAATTGCTAAAATATAATTTACATTAGCCTTTCTCTGCTGCGTTTTTTTCTGCTGTTTTGGTGTTTCAATTGGCCCATTCGCCATTTTTTTAAATGGCTTTCTGTCCATAATTACAAAATTTTTGTGAACGACGGCCTTAAATAAATAAATAATTTTAAAAATAATTTTGCGGTGATAGATAAAATCGGACGAACAGTCCAATAATTTTGCGCTTCGTTCAATTTGTCCACATATTCCTGTGCTTTCTGTAATTTTTCCATCCGTTGAATATCCTTAATGATTTTTTGTTGTTTTTTAATTGAAACAATTCAATAAAGGAAAGAAAATCCATCAATATCCCCTCAACAATTAAATATTTATCCACGAAATTGGAAAGAACGGAGCCTGTTTTTACGTATCGGGATGAATTGTTCATTTTTCAGAATTGGGTATCATATGTCCTAGAGCAAAAAAACAAACCAAAAACAACCTTTTATAGGCCTTCTGATGCCAAACAATTGAAAAAAGTTTACGGAAAGTGTTTAAATTGTTTTTTTGAAAGGATTTTAACTTGAAAAACCTTTTTTTTATTTGATTTTGGCAAATTTACAACAACAAAAAAAATAGTTTTACATAACCAGAAAATTCATAAAGACTGACTTTTTAGTCATATATCTTTTTTTCTGCGCATTAGTTCCGATATTAATCATTTAAATGATCAAAATTAAGTTTTTCGATTAAATTTACGTGTTTTTCTCCCTAAAAATCCTTAATAAATTTTTTAAAAGCTTGCCTTTTTCGGGATTTTTGTGCGTTTTTCAATTATTTTTTGGTACCTATTATAGTGCCTTGTTCACGGTTTTTGGTGCCTTTTAGTCGGTTTCTACTAATGAAAAATCGCATAAACTTCTCAAATTTTACATTTGGACCCAATATCTTTAATTTTCTTGCAAAATTTTGATCGTTATTTGGACAAAATCAATTAAAATATCAGCAATTTTCAAGTTTTTCTCCGGCGGCGCCTATCGGCACCCCCCCCCCCCCTCTGTTCATCAAAAGTTTTTAAAAAGCGCACCACAAAAAGTGAACTTATTGAAAAGTGATGTGAACTTTTTTTTTGTTCAATAATATGCAAATTTAGGCTGTTTAACCGTGTTTTAAACTTTTATAGGCTCCTCATAAGGAACATTTTCTCTTTTCCACTTACCTTTGCGGCAGTGGCACTGTCCGAATTGGTGGCACTTTTTTCCGCCAAAACGACGGCGATTAAAATGACAAAAGCGGTGACCAAAAAAAGAGCAAAAGCATGTTTAAGATGATTATTGTTGGTTTGGGCCATTGCTGCTGAACGAAATAAAAAGAAAAAAATATGGTTGGATTTGACAAAATTAAAACTGTAATAATTATTCAAAAGGTCCTTTTTATTTCTTTGTTTCTAGTGGTTATGGAAAATTTAATTAAAAAATGTTATTTCCCGCCGCCCGTCAAAATGTCGCCGCGTCGAAATGTCGCCCAAACCAAAAAGAGTCAAAACGTAGCCAAGCTGAAAATTAGTGGAAAAGTCGAAAAATGATAGAATTATTAATTTTTATACTTTTATATACTATTATATTGACAAATTTAGCAATTCATACACCAACACACTTCTTAATGATCGTTTTGTCCCCAATAAAAAAAATAGTTTTCGACTTTTTCTATAATTTTAAGCTTGGCGGCATTTTGACTCTTTTTTGTTTGGGCGACATTTCAACGCAACGACATTTTGACAGTGCGCCGTTATTTCCCGCTTTTTGTTTTAATAATTTTTGTTTACAATTCATTTTTATTGCCACGAGAATCATTTATTAATAATAACAATAATAAGAATAATAATAATAATGATAATTTTTCCATGTTTTTCTCGCCCTTTCCCTCCGACAATTATTATTAAATGTTTTTTATTGCAAACTTTTTCAAAATTTTTCTTTTTATGAATTTGTTAATTTTTTAGTGATCATCATTTTTCTCCAAATCATTCCACCGGTGTTTTCGCTTGGCATTGCTTTTGGGAAGAGTTTTTTGATTTAGTAGAAAGAAATGCAAAAAGAATAAAATAAGAATGCGCAAAAGTCCTTTTTAATTTAAATCAATTGATCAGCAGATCTTTTTGTGCTTTTTTATGAAAATATATAATTCAAAATGGCAATTACTGTGGCATTATCCACGTCGATGCCATTGTTTTGCGCCAAAGTGTTGGCGATTACAATGATTTTTTAAATTAATTTAATGGCATTTTGACTAAAAAATTTGATCACAACTGTTCCTTTATATAGGAAGAAGAAATGGGAAGCTAAAGAAATTGAAATCATAAAATAAGAATAAAATTAATTCGGTAAGGCACGGAAACAAAAGTGAGCAAATTGTAATGTGAAAAATTATTCATCAAATGGCAAAACATTTTTAGCTTAAACAATCTTAAAATCATTTTAAATGTCTTCTTTTACGGGCATTTGCTAAGGGTCGGGGTCGTTTTCGCGCCAGCGCAGTTTTTGTACTATAACTTTTTTCATTGTCAACCAAATCCAACTTTCTTGCTATCATTCGATAGCCCTATATTTCCTCTATTATTCTGCAAAATTGTGAAAATTTTCATTAAGATTCAAAAAAGTTCCGGCCAAAATTGTTTAGAAAACCAGTTTTTTGAAGTTTTCTGGCCATAACTTTTTTGAACCTTAACCAAATTTTTCGCAATTTTGCAGGTAAATAGAGGATAAACCTTTCATTTTATTTTTTGCTATTTTTGAATCTGTAATTCTTTTGATCATTTTAGTAGAAATTGTTAAGCAAAATAAAAATTTCCAATCCGTTGTCGTTTTTTGCCAAAAGTCATAATTTTTCTCAGATTAAATTAAATTAAAATATTTGTATCGTTTAATGCCATGAGTTTAAGCCTATAAATTAAAAAAATATTAATATTAAAAAATTTCAGATGAATAACTCAATCAATTATTGTCATTTTAAAATTAGTAAATTCTTTAAATAATTATGTTTTTTAAAAAGTATTCCCTTTTAAGCTTGCTTTTATTTTCTTAATGTTTTTTAAATTTTTCTTGCTAATTATTTTTCTTCAAACAAAATTCGACAAAGTAATCATTTTTGGATTTATAAATGAATATTCTTTTTAATTTTATATAATAATATTAATTAATTAACCCAATTTAAATCATCAACACTTTAACACTCATTTTTCATAATTCACAGGTTTTAACCTGCAAAAATTATGTGGTCGATGAATTGGGCTGCGCACAAAAGAACTCAACCACAATTCCTGGTAAATTCAAATGATTGCTTATCATAAAATCATTTCAACTCGATCGGAAAATGCGTTAGTGAAATAGAATTTTTAGAAGTGAGAATTCAACAAAATTAACCAACAAAAAGAGTATATGATTGCTTTCAAATGATGCTAATGTGGTGCTGGGGCATTAATTGCTCAATAGTAACCGAATTTTAATTCTTGATACCATCGATAAGTTCTAACTGTTTTTATTAGCCTGCAAAATTTCAAAAAATTTCATTAACTTTCAAAAAATTATCTGGCGGAATTCATGAAACAACCTCGCATTGGACCAAACATCTTGACGATATATATTTTTATTTTACAATTATTTAATAAAATAATTTTTTTGAAACTCAAATATCCTCTGGGAATGCCAGAAAATTATTTGACAAATATTTATTTGCAGATGCCAACTGCAGCCCCGGCAATCACAACTGTGTGGCGTGCCAATTTGTGTTCGACAAGCAATGCGCATTGAAAACGAGGTGCAGCTGCTTTTACTGTTGTGAGGAGAAATACGCAAAGAATTGCCCCGACGGATGTTACAACTGTGTGACGGACGGAGAAGGCGGATGCCAAATTTGAAAAAATGAATTTTGAAAATGAAATTAAATGATTATTTGGAGATTCAAATGTTATCCTTCCTTAAAAAAGAAGTCGAATTTGTTAAAGATGTGCCTTTTAAATTTACTTAGAGAAAAAATTGCATTCAAAAATTTTTCCCTGCGGCGCCTATCGGCGCCACCGGAGCCCTCAAAATGTTACAAAAAATTGATTTTTTAATTTAGTCGGATGTTTTAATCGGATTTAGTGAATACGAAAATTTTTTCAAAAAAAAGTCGGTCTCTGTCTCGAGTTTCGGGAAATTTTCGGTCTCGAATCGGGATTCGGGTCGGGTCGGCCGAAAAACCATCAGGGTCGGGATTCGGGTTTCGGGACGAGAAAAATTTCGGGATTCGGGTCAATTAATTTTTTTTAAATTATGTTCAAAAATCAATAAGACAATTTTTTTATTCGAATGAAAAAATCAATAAACTTTTTCCGCGGAACGCTTTTTCCTAAAAAAAACTTTTGGGGAATAGGAGGTCTGGCGTTGCCTATCGGCACCGCCGGAGAAATTTTGAAAATTTGAGTGCACTTTGTTAACAGAGTTTTACCAAAAATTGCCAAATTTTTTGTGATTTTAAGGCAAGTGACAAATTTTTTTGCTTTTAAAAATGTTTTTTTCGCGCGCTTTTTCCAAAAAATGGCGCAGTTTTTCCAAAAAACTTTTTGGGAACATTGGGGGGGGGGCGGTGCCGATAGGCGCCGCCGGGAAAATTTGAAATTTTGAGTGAGGTTTGTTAGCAGCTTTTGTCAAAAAAATAACCAAATATTTGGTTAAATTTGCGGTTTTAGGTTGTTTAAAAAAGAAAAAATAATAATTTTTGAGTTGAAATATTTTTTATTAATTAAATTTCAATTGAAATTAGGGTTGCTCCCCGACCCCGAGCCCCCCGGCCCCGAAACCCGACATTTTTGGACCTATTCCCCGACCTGACCCCTGACGAAAATTGCGTAGAAATGCAAAAACTACACGCCAAAATTATATAGTGGATAAATGCCATAATTTGAGCTAAGATTTCCTTAAATGGATTTATGCCAATGGGAAACAATTCTGCGCGCCCTGTATTGATTAAAAAAATTAAAGTTTCTTTCATCGAAAGGAATCAATGGTTATAATCTTATATAATAAAGTTGAGTGTCTGTTGTGTGTGTCCAGTGTTTGAATTTGTGTGGCGTTTTGGGAAATTGAACCCAAGCGATAAATAATGAAAGGCAGAAGCCACAACCACTAGACCACACAAAGATATGAACAAAAGCTTTAAATGAAATAAATTATTTAATTTTTTCTCAAAAAATTTCTCCTTTTCCACAAATTTCCTTATCTACCTAATTTTCACCCAGACCCCTTTCTTAACAGTGCTTATTTTGTCCGAAACCCGACCCAAAATCACCGGGTCGGGATTCGGGCTTCGGGACGAGAAAAATTTCGGGTTTTGGGATTCGGGTTTCGGGTGACCCGGAACAACCCTGGTGCCAACAAGACCGTCGGGTCTTAAATCATATATGGACAAGGGGGCGGGTCAGAAATTAGCCTTTACGAAATATGAAATACCCCTCCCCCAGCCACCTCCCTCTCAGAGGCATTTTTGAAATAGAAAAAAGCGCTCAAGAAATTTTTCCAATTTCATAAAAAATTATCTCATTCCCCCCCCCCCCCTTGGTCCCTGTCCCTTGTCCACTTATTTATTAAATTTCTTAAGAATATTAATGCTAAAAATAAAAAAATACTTCCAATTTTTTTGTTTTTAGGGTAAATTTTTGTGTGCCGACCAGCTCAATACTCCCAAATTCCATCGCCAAAATTTGTCGATTTTTTTTATTTTGCAAAACTGAAAAAATTGAAGAATACTTGTAACTCACTCACCAAATTCCTATAAATAAATAATCATTTTACGTCTCTCTGTCTATAAGGACACGACAATTAAGGACTTGCACAATTAAAAAATTATTATCATTAAAAAAAGTGCCTTTTCCAAGGGCCAAAGGGACCAAATATGTTCAAAAAGTTTCAGGACAACCGAATAATACCAGTTGAAGGAGAACCGAATAATTGTAAATCTTTTTTAAATCTTAATTGTCGAACAAAAGTTAAAGGAGCTGATCATAATGCTTCGAAGCTAAAATTAGTTTTTTGTTCTTTAAGTCACAGTTGATGCACCAAATTCGGCTAGAACAGCCAATGCTCTTAGTTTTCGAGTTGTATGTTCAAGAGTTAAGTTTAAAACGAATAAATAGACGAAAAATAGAAAAAAACATTTTTTTAATGCAAAAATAAGTAAGGGAAAAAAAGTGAGTAAGAATGGCAATGCTAAATGAGAAAACAATGCGCTTGTGCAGCATATAAGCTGCGTCAATACAATTTGGACTCAATTAGAGATAAGACAAAGATTTGGTAAACGGAATTTGTTTAAGGCTTTGATTCGATTGCGAATCCAAATGAGGATGTAAATTCTCATTAATCTCAGATCTTTCGATACTGGCTCAAACTTAGTTCAGACAACGAATATTTTATATTGTATTTTCTCCTGTTGTCCACCATTATGAAGGCATTTTTTAAATGATAAAAAAATTCCATTTTAGAGAAATAATGAATTTGAAAATGTAACTCCGGTTTTGTTTTTTCAAAGGTTTGTTGAAAGAGGAGGCAAGGGCGTTTAGACCAGAATGAAATCTACCAAAATTGTTAGAATAATTTTTTAGGAAAAAAATTGACAATTTTTTGTTTGTTTTCTACGGTGATGTATAGCGGAATAGACAGACCAACCTTTAACCATTTTTTGGAAAATTGACTTCAAATTGCAAGATTTTATCATTTGTTTGTGCGATAGAAAATCCTATTTTTTCTTCACGGCGATGAATTTTGAAAAAGAATACAAGAGAAATTTTTAGTCCGTTAGCAAAAATGCTTTTCGGATTTCCCGCCCAAAATATATTTCTGGCTGGGGACTGTTATGAGAAATTTTAAATTAAAATTGTTTATTGAAAAGCTTTATAATTCGACAAATGGAATAAGCAACCAACAAAATTGGTCAAAACGTCAAGAAATCCATTAAATACATTTAATATGTGTTTCTTCAAAGAGTGGTCATATCGAATTTGAACTTTGGCCCAAAGTTTGCCTCAATTTGATCCCCAGAATTCCACAAAATAACAAATGGGAACAATTGATCAGCAGAAGAAGCATCCAACAAATGGTTGTGTAAAAAGGCAAAATCTAAAATAAAATTTAAAAAATTCCATTAATTTATTTTCCTAACCCAATCGATGGCCATTTTTGGTGAAGAAAATTTGTTGGGTGGCCAAATTAACGCCGCACCCGACAACATCGCCAGGAAAAAATTTTAAATCTGCATTTTTCCAGGACCCATTAAGCACACAATTGGCAGTGCTCGAATATGCGTAAGTGCCGCAACGGTTCAAAATCGTACCATTTAATGGCATTTTCGGCTGTTTTGGGGCGAATCCGATGATCACATCGCTATAAAATGCGAAAATTAAATTTAATAAAGGTGCAAGCCCCATCTCTCAACTACTTTCATCATTTGTTACATGATTAATTTAAAAACTGTGACTTAAGTTTTCCAAAATTTTGAACATTTTTTCAAAAAGGCAAAAAATTTTCAATTATTTAGAATAAAACTAAATTTTTAAAAGGCAAAACTTTTAAAAAAGTTTGAACATCTGTTTTCGAAGTCAAAAAACAAAACAAGTTTTATGCTTTTAAATTGTATTCAAGGAGGAGGAGTGGAGAGGGTAGAAAATCTAAAATTTTTTCTTTGCTTTTTAAGAGTCATTAAATTATTTTATAAAAAATCATCATTTAAATTTAATTTTTTAAAGCTAAAGTTGAAAAAATTAAATCTTTCATGCCATATTTTGTTTTGATAAGCCGAACTTTCTGAAACGCATTGTTTTCTTCTGATCATCTCACCTTTTCATTTTTGTGACTGAAATTTCAAAGTAAAAAATGTTGGAGCAATCTTTGTTCAACAAAATGGAATGTTTAGCGAAGATGGAACAATAGCCTTGAAAAAACAAATTTTAAAAATATTTTCATTAGAATTAATTACCAAACATTAAAAATCCTCTGTAATTTATCGTCAAACTTTTGCCATTAATAAACAGGCGATTGTGACAAGCGAGGGCATCCCAACAATTTTGGCGGAATTCATTTTGCATCTTATTTAAAAATTCTTATCAAATATGTTAATATAAAAAAATGGTACTAATATAGTTTAGGTCCAATTTTTTTTTGGTTGGTTAAAATCCTGTAAACAAATATCAGGGGGTTTTCGAGGTCGCTGATCACGAATATGGCATCCATTTCGACCTATTTCGAACCCAAGTGCCCAAATTAAACAAAAAGTCAACAAGTCAAATTTTGAATTTTTGGGTCGAACTAGTTCCAAATACATTAAATGAACTCCAAAGTCACATAAAATGCTAAAAGTTTTTGGCTAAATGTGGAAAATTTGAAAAATTTGAATTTTCGACTTTTTGTTCAAATTCGGGTCCGGGATCCAAAACTGGTCGAATGGATACCATATTTGTGGCAGCGACATCGAAAACCCCGGATTAAAATAAATTATTTTTGGAATTTGTAATATATTTGCCTAAAAAAATCAAATTTGTGACTTTTAAATTATTTATTTATTTTTGCCAATGCCAATTCATTCACCGTTTGTTCTTCATGACGATTGTTAAATTCAGCAGTGATTTTGTCCAGCTGTTTCTTCTCCTCATTTATCAATTGAGCGATTCTGCCGAGCAAAACTTAATAATTAAATTCTTATTAATTAAATTAAATTATGAAATTGACGAAAAACTAATATTTTGAGCAATTTTAATGTTTTTTTTAAATAAGAAGAACCCACGTGTTTCATTTTGCTTTTCGCTCAATTCCAACTCCAATTTGGCAAACTTTTCGCAAAATTCCTAAAAATTTTCAATTATGAAAAAGTATGTAAATAAATATTTTTCTTAACAGAAATTTATACGAAATATTGTAAATATATAAAATTTGTTGAGAACCTCAAAATATGTAAATAAAAGTCCTAATAAATTATTTTCATAATTTTCCAAATAAAATTGAGTCGCATTTTCAAATTTTAGGAAAAAATTTAAATGCCAAACTTATGAAAGTACCAATTGATGCTGTTCATTGGACTGACTTTTAGTCATATATCTTTTTTTCTGCGCATTAGTTCCGATATTAATCATTTAAATGATCAAAATTAAGTTTTTTCGATTAAATTTACGTGTTTTTCTCCCTAAAAATCCTTAATAAATTTTTTAAAAGCTTGCCTTTTTCGGGATTTTTGTGCGTTTTTCAATTATTTTTTGGTACCTATTATAGTGCCTTGTTCACGGTTTTTGGTGCCTTTTAGTCGGTTTCTACTAATGAAAAATCGCATAAACTTCTCAAATTTTACATGTTGAGTGAGTCCAAAAACAGAATCTTAAACATTGTAACGAAATTTAAAATTGGCCAAAACGTAAAACCTAAATTATAGAATTAAAAAAAGCCTTCTTTTTTATTTTTGTTAATTTTCTTTACCGTATTTTTCCTTTTCATTTTTCTTCAGTTTTTCATTGTCCGTCTTCTCTTCCATCGCCTGCATATCATTGTGCTCCGCCAACCTTTTCTGGGTTTCCAACTCGGCTTTAAGTGCCATCTGAAAAATACTGAAAATTCTGATAAACTGATCCGCCCATAGCTGAAATTGTTAGAATTCTGAAAAATGATTTACTTTTTTGAAAATTATGGATAAGCCAAAATTTAAAAAGTTTCAAATGGAGAAATTACTGTGGTAAATTTACACTGTTAGCGCGCGTAATAAGCAGAAAAAAAATTTCGGTATTTTTTTTTTGCTCTTCCTGCCAAAAATTTTCTGACAAGTTTTATTTCTTAAATTTTTGGTCTATGGGTAAAAAACTGGAATGTCCATTTTCTATTTTGAGACAAAAAAATAAGGATCGGGTGGGGCGGTGCATTAGGCACCGTCTGGAAAATTTTGGGTCAAATTTGTTAAGTTTCAGGGGGCTGCAACTGCTGGCCTTGCCCCACCCCCCCCCCCAATGATAGAATTATTAATTTTTATACTTTTATATACTATCTTTTGGCATAATTCTTGTGATTTGATCAGATCCATTTCCATCTTTAAAAGCTTATCACGACATTGCCAAATCTATAGAATTTAGTGTATAAAAATAATTAATGAAAGTGCGGCATAACATATGCTCAAGGGGTGTCTAGTGACCAAATTTTCAGATGAATTTTTTCTCTGGTCTAGGCCCTCTTTGTCTGGACAATCCGTTAGTGTACTAGACAAACCGTCAAGCATTGATTTGCGAAATAATTGGTACATATCCCTTTTGTGACCCCCTCCGAATTTTTTTTACTTTTTTTGGGTAATTTTGTGCAAAAAAAACGTATCTGCTGTTTGCATGTTACCTTAAAATATACAGAAGATATGTTATTTTAAAAAATTTAAGGAGGGGGGGGGGTCACAAAGGGATAAGTAACAAATAATTCTAAAATCGGTAAAAAAAAATTAGAGATTTTTGAAAGGTTTTTAGTTAATCATTTCAGTTTAATTAATCATCATTAGAAAAATTTTTAATAAAATAATTATTTCATCATTTTTATAATAAAGCAAATTATTGATTCAGTTTTTGCAATAAATTCATTTTCAAATAATTAAATACAATATTGTGTTTTAAAAATAAATTTTGCTGACGGATTGGGAGTTACTATAGTCTAACACTCAGAAAAAATGAATAAAATTGATGCCATTCGTTCTCTCGTGGCCTGTAATGCTCAGGAAAAACACTCCTGAGGTGCGGAAATATCAAAAAAAATTGTTTTTGAACCGGTTCAAAATTCGAAAAATTGAGTGAAAATGGGGCTTCTGATCCCTAAAAACGGTAAAATTCGACGAATTTGGTATCATCCGAAAGCTCTTGATGAGCTAAGTCTAAAAATCAAAGAATAAATTCGAACCGATGCCATCTAAGCACTGGGAATCAGTATTGCGCTAAAAAACCGCCGCACACTCGACTACGGCGGCCAGTAGGTGGGGCGAGACTACGGGCTACGGAAGAAGTCCGCGCGTAATCCGCAGGCGGTTGACTGATTGGCGGGGGCCCTTCGGGCCCCCGCAGGCAACCGCCTGTGGCGCTCGTCAGATCGGTTCGAATTTATTCTTTAATTTTTAGACTTATCTCATCAACAGCTTTCGAATGATACCAAATTTGATCGTTTTTAAGGATCAGAAGCCCCATTTTCACTCAATTTTTCGAATTTTGAACCGGTTCAAAAACAATTTTTTTGCCATTTCCGCACCTCAGGAGTATTTTTCCTGAGCATTACAGGCCACGAGAGAAGTAAAATTGTACGGTAGGTGTTATTGACGGGAGAATTTACAAAAAACAGAATCAATGAAGCATTTTATGGTTAAGAACTAAAAAACAACAATCAAATAATACTATTTTCACCTTCCGTTGCTGGTTATCATCAGCGTTTGTCTCAAATGTTCTCTCAATTTGTGCACCATTGTCCATTTCTGTGAAAACTGATTTATAAAAAGTTTAAAAAATAATAAATATCGACGAAAAACTTTCTTAAATTTAGATAAATTAATATAAAAATTTCATATTCAACCAAAATTTAGCCCATCATAAAATTTAAATTTTAAAAAATGGTAAAATGAAAAACAAAAAATACAGAAAAATATTTCACTCCCCAAATTTGTAAGTGAAAATAGATTTTTATGACCAATGAAAATATATACTAGTGTTCTCAATTGGGAATATATATTATACAAATTGAAAATACACTTAAATTAGCAAGTCAATTAGCATGATTTAGGGTAATTAGTCATGACTATTACCTTTTCGATTGGGTTCCAGCTTCTCCAATTGTGCGATTCGTCCCAAAAGTGCCTTCTGATCATTTTGCAACTGTTCAATTTGGACAACCAATGCTTAAACATACAAAATTAATTTTTATTTTCTTCATTTTCTTACACTTTGTGTTCTTTTCGTCCTGCTTTTGCTGCTCCAATTTCTCTATTTTTTCCAGAATTGCTCCAAATTGGTCAATTGAAACTGTAATTAATTTGTTAGATTTTTCGATTAAAATAATTGATGAATCAATTACATTTTTTTATCATTTTCCACAGTATTTTCCTCCTTACCGTATTTGTCTTTCTCTTCCTGCTGTTGCTTCGTTTGTATACCGTCGTCATCCAAACTGCTGAGTGCTTTACCAAAAAAATAAACATTAATTTTTCATCATATCGCTTAAATTAACATAAAATTAGGGGTTTAAAAATCATTTTAATTTTATATATTTCCGCTTTAAAAATTAATTTTTAAATAATTTTTAAGAAATTTCAAATAATTTAGGCCCGTAGGGCTGGCTGGGTCCAGGCTTTTCTTATCCCGATTTTTTTCAAAAATTCCCGGTCTCGCTCAACTTTGAATATAACTACTGATTCGGTATTAATGAATTTTGTGTAATATTTTAAAATAATAATTTAAATATTTGCTGTCCTAAATTTTTTTCCAAATGTCTTATTCCGTTCAATTCCATTAATCCAACTAATACCGTTTCCTTCGAGTTCAATCACTTCGAATGTTTCACTTGGCGAATCGTCCATTGACTTTCTCTCCAGCAGCAGAAGATAAAGTTAATCAAAGGGAATTCAAACTCGGAAATTGTTCAAGACATAAACATTTAATATTTGATAATTAGGTCATATTTTAAATTAACGTAAAAAATAATAACCCAAAATGGAAGAAAAGGAGACAAAAATAAATTGCAAATTAAAAACGGCGGACGGGACTTCTGGCATTGAGAAGGGACTTTTCTCTCTAATTCAAAACTTTCTCAATTAAAATTAGATTCAAAGAAATCTCTCTTAATATAATTAGAGCTTATCAAATAACATCTCCGGTAAATTATAGACACATTAATGCAAACCCCAGTTTTGAAAATACCGATTTTTGAGTTTTTTGATTGATTATCTTTGAGTTTGAGAAAAGTCCCGGCTCAATACCAGAAGTCTCGTCCGGTCTCGAATACAAATGTTCGAAACAGCTTATGACTTCTGTATAATTTGCATACAGAATAAAAAACTATACAATTTGGGAGAAGCGAAGAAGAGGAGAGAGAAATGGAAACGACAACCAATCAATCCCATGTGTAAATAATAATAGGTCAATTTTGAATGTAGCAATGGCGTTGTGTTAATGGAAAAACTAATAAAGAAAAAGAGGAAAGAGAATTAGTATAGGTAATTTGTCTGACTGTGTGGGGCGCAAAGGCGGGGGAAAGAGAAGGAGACGCGTGCGGTTGAATGGTGGAGGAATTGGAGTGGCAAAGTGCAAAATGTGGAATAAAATATAAAATACTTCAATAATTTAATTATATATTAGTAGGGCTTCGATTTTTAGGCTCTAAAAACTGCCAAAATATGTAGGCTCTAGGCTCTAAAAAACTCCAAAAATAGGCACTAAAAAACCTCATTTTTAGGGGTGTAAATGTAGCGATAAAGAAAGGTTAGTTGCACGCCCTTTTGGCGATTCTTTAAATTGTTCTCTTGTAGTCACATAACAGGAAAGTACCGAATTTTTTAGAAAATTTTCCAATTTTAATGTCGGAATAGTGAAAAAATATGTGACAAGATGCCAAAAATAGTGGGAAAAACTATTTTGTGGCCAACTCCCGAAATAGTTTTTTTAGTGGCGAAGTTCCAAAATAATTTATTTTTAATATTTTAATAGAATTAATTAGTTCTAAATTGATACAGTAAAATCAATTGAATTCCTAGCATGAAAAAACATAAGAATAATTAATAGTTTCTATATCCATATTTTTCCATATTTTGCGATTTATGTCCATATTTCCATATTTTTTCATATTTTGGCATTTTTATCCATATTTTATGTCCATATTTTGGCATTTTTCAAAAAAACCTCTATTAGAACGGCCCCCAGCAGCTTAATTAGCCTTTTTGAGCCCAAAAACCGAAAAATTTTTCAAAAAAATCATTTTTTCGCCAAAATTTCTCGAGAATATTGAATAAATTTAAATTTTCTTAAAAATTAATAAATTTATGTCAAAAATAAGCAAAAAAGCGAAAATTTCGCTTTTGTGGTTGATTTTGCGCTAAAAAAATTAATAAATTTTAGCTTTCATGTTTTTTTTCTTCTAAAATGATTGCACAGAATTGCCGAAAAAATTCGAGACCAATTTCCGAATGTTGACCGACTAATTGCAAAACGAAAGCCGTCTTTGTCAAAGCGCCTTACCGAGTCAAAAAATTTGGAAATGTATCTCATATGCAATTTCAACCAATAAATTTGAAGAAATTTTACATTCAATTTTGAAAAATTTATGTCCATATTTCGCGATTTTTGCCATTTTATGTCCATATTTTGCGATTTTTGGTCCATATTTTATGGCCATATTTCTCGTTTTATATCCATATTTTTGGCATCCCTATTAATATTTATTCAAATGGCTTGTATTTGTCACCGGAATGGATTTTTTCAAAATTTTCCTCATTTTCGACGACTTTTTTTTCTGCTTTGCGGCGCTTTCCAAAATTGTGGGACAAGAGGATCCGGCGGCCTCAATAATTTTTTGCCACTTCAGCTATTTCACGTGGACGAATCGAGCTGAAATTTTTATCAAGCATACCATACCTTCAATATAAATATTAAGAAACACACAAAAAACGGAAAGGGTAAAAGAAAAATGATCCCAAATTTGGCGTAACAAAATTATAAACTCAAAAGTTTGAAGTAGAGTTGAACGGTACCGGTACCGGCCGGTAATTACGGGTTTTGGTACCGGAACCGGTTTTTTCAATAAATGTACAGGTACCGGTTTGTCTAGTACCGGTATCGCCGGTAAAAATTTGCACTGGTAAGAATAGGAGTCTTAGCACAAAATTGATGATGTATTTTTCCTCAATTTTTTCTGAAAATTTTCCGGTTTCAAGTCATTTTAGGGTTTTCAGATCATCCTGAAATAGTGATCTGATCACTTTGTTTCAATTGACTTTTTTGATCAGTGCAAAAGTTATAATAGTATGAATTTTTTCAAATTTTTTCATGCTCTATAAAAAAGTTACATGTCTTCAAATTTTTGATTTATAATTTTGTTACGCCAAATTTGGGATCATTTTTCTTTTACCCTTTCCGTTTTTTTGTGTGTTTCTTAATATTTATATTGAAGGTATGGTATGCTTGATAAAAATTTCAGCTCGATTCGTCCACGTGAAATAGCTGAAGTGGCAAAAAATTATTGAGTTAATAATTTTGTTGAGCATATGACTGACTGACTAACAATTATTTTTTTAATTATATATTTTCACTGTCGGATTGTCCAGTCACGGTTAAAATAGACAAACACTTGAAACTTTGTAAATAATATATTTTAACACCCAAATAAAAAATTTCTTGATCCAAAAAACACAATTTTAGGGTCGAGTTTTTTGGCCAAGTTCAGAGACATTAGCCAAACGTACCGTAAAGTCAAAGAAAGAATCCAAAAAATTCATTTGTGTATAAAAAATGCATCCCTCCGTATTAAAGACCTGCATCGAATCGCATAGCCATTCCGCTTCCTTTACCGATCATTACGTTATTTTGTCAAAATTTTGCATGGAGAAGAAATCAACTTTTTGAAACTTCATGAATTTATGCGAAAAATTCCCAACCCTGTCACTTTTTTCCATTGCCTAGTTTATTTGAGAAATTTTTTAAGTTTCTTGTTTTAATTAAGAAGCAACTCTTCTTTTAAAGTTTTATTACTTTATATGATTATTTCAATGTATTTTTTGTTTTTATATTTTTAATGAACATTCATATATTGTATCTATCTATCTAGCATCATTTAACATCGCTTTATCCCTATTTGAGAATTCGGATTTTAAGGCAAATTTTCAGCTAACTTAGGCTATCACAAAAGTTCAAAATTTAATTCAATGTTTGAGCATATGACTTACTTACTGTTTTCCTTTTTTGCAATTATTTGCCTAAAAATCTGATTCCCTATCAGTGATAAGGAAAATTTTAAGAAGAACTCAGTCCATTAAACCCTTTTAAACATCGGGAGTGCCAAAGTTGACACTGGATGACTCAATGCTGCATTCATCTGTCCCTCGGCGCCATTTGAACAGCCCATTCAGTCCCCAGCTAAATAATTCGGCAGAATAATTACAAAATTTTGACAATTTTTACTTAGTGCCCCAAGAATTGACGCCAAGCCAATACTTGACCAGCTCGCCTTTGTCCGTGCTTTCCTCGCCCCATCCGATTAGTTTCATTGCATGTCCTCCAATCGGTTTTGTATCGTTCTTGTGCTGATAATGATTTTATGATAACATGTATTAATTTTAAATAGAATTCGGAATTTAAACCGTTTTTAACAAAACTGTTAAATTGAGAATTTTTAAATTTATTTTTTTTAATTGTCATATTACTTCATATACGCTGTTGGTGCCTTTGACGACGGTATGCTAAAAATTCAATTTCATTATTAATAAGATTCTAAATGCATGATAATTAGGGCTTATATTTATAGTTGCGAAAAACTGTAAAATAGCTAATTTTTAGTTTCTAAAAAAACCCCAAAAGGTGCTAAAAATGGAAAAATAGTTGCTAAAACTTTCAAATTGATGGGTGAAAATCGTGAATTTTATCCAAAACCAAAAAAAAGGTGAAATACATAAGTTTTTAGAAAATTTGTCAATAAATAAATAATTAAATTTTAGAGTGTATTTTCGTTTTTATTGCATTTTTGTTTTAAAATGTGGGCAAAACGCCAAAATAAAAACATGTTTTCCGTTTCATATCATAGGGATGAAAAAACTATGAATATAAGCCCTAATGATAATGCATTTTTTAGCATTGTTTCTTTTTTTAAAGACCTATGCTCACGAATCTAATTTACCGCATCAACTGACCAGATTTTTAAACATTTTATTGGCAATTATACGTATAACCATTTTATTCCCCATATCTTAAACCCTTAGATTACATTTTTTCATTCTCTCAAAAAACCGTGTCGGTATTAGACTTTCCCGTTCAAAAATTATGGCAATAAAAATTTAATGGAAGTCTTCAAATTCCCAAAATCATATGTGTCAAAAAAACCTCGTGAAAAATGACCCCCACACAAATATCCAGCTGGCTTACAATGGCGTTTTGACTATAAAAACGGGGCGGAATTAATGACCTGGGTTTTTTTTTGAACTATACAATTAACTGTATAATAGGTTGCTTTTTTTTGCCATTTCTGTATGTAGACCTTTCCTTCAATTCACATAAAATATTGTCTTACCACGTAAACATTGATTCGATTGCTGCTTTCACCATAGTTGTAAATATCATCATATGCATTTACACTAATTTGGATGGGTCCGTTCGTCATTATCTCGCGCATCATTTCCTCCTCCCGATTTTCGTCCATTCCCGACCAATGCGTCGGTGCGTCTTTCAGTTCTGACATTTTATAGGTACAGAACAAATTAGGTTTCTTTTTAATCTTTAAATTTAACGTTAATTGATAATAAAAAAATCTCTTTGGCGAAAAAGGCCAAATGTAAAAAAATATTAATAACAATCCACAAAAGCAAAATCATGAAAAAACAATATTTCTTAATAAAACATTAATTTCGATTACAAAAATCCTTACTACCATAAACTGCGCCTCATAACATAAAGGTGGCCAACAGATTAAAAAAGCGCTCCACTCGGGTGGTATCCCTCCCACACCCAGTTGATATCAAGGACCGATAAAAAGAATCCATGCCTCTTCAAGGCAGGAATTTTAAAATTCGCTGTGTTTGCTGAGATCAATAAATTTTCGCATAACCTTATTTTTTTAAAATTTCACTCACTGAATACTCTGCCTTCTCTGTAATTGAACGGCAATTGCTTGTCGCATTGCTTTCGGCATCCACTGGGCTTCTTAGGCAAATTGGATTCAGGGGGATAAATGTACGGCTTGCAGCCCAAGTGCATTGAGTAATTTGTTCCGGTAACAACGCCCGTGTCGGCAAACCATTTCCAGGCTAAGTTGGGATAACCAGGAGCACAGTTGCCTTAATCAATTTTCTAATAATAAATTTTTCAAAAATTTATTTTTCGAACAATGGGGACTACCATCGGTACTGCCTTAAAACGCACATTTGTACACTGCAGTCCCTTAGCTATGACTCCTTTAAGGGTTTTTAGCTCATATAATTTTTTTTATCAGGGTTCTTGTTAAATTACTTTTTTATCCATGGATTCCTTTGAATTCCTCATTTAAGACCATTGATCGTTTTCTATATACATTGTTGCATTTTTGTGCCTTTCAGGTCTTTAACAGTTCAGTCCCACAACCATTTGGCCACTTCAGACCCGGGTCCATAACTCAGTCCAGAGTGGTTTCCGCCAAAAATTCTTTCGGATTCGTGCATTACAGACCGAGAGGCGTCGAATGATAATATCATTCGTCGAATACGGTGAAGTACACATATACTTACTGCATTCTTGTTAACTAAGAATATTGGATTTTGAGGGCGCGGAGCGCCCGCCAATAACGAGCATACAAAAAGCGGAGCAGTGGAGATTCAGTCCCGAAGGCATTTGGCCATTTCCGTTCCGAATCACAACTATTTGGATTTGTGCATTTCATACCAAGAAACGTAGAATAATATAGCATTTGTCAGATTTGGTCTGATACGACTATTCTAATATTTTCCAAAAAAAATAAATAAATTGGAAACTCCCCTCCCTAGGATTGGCCAAAGACGAACAGTTTTGCGATTCCAAAGTGTCCAGCGTGGAAACGAACAAAGATGCATTAGTGGTGTACGAGCGAATGCCCTTTTTGAGTCGTTCAATGCAAATTCGATCGGTGAGCACCGCCGCAGCGGAAATGGCCCAACACGAACCACATGCTTTGCTTCCATCATATCCTTAAAATTTTTTATTCATGTAGATTACTAAAAGATTTTCTAATGATTCAATATATTTCCATCAATCTATCTTCTATTAGGTTTTCTGCAGGACGAGGAAGGTTTAGGTCTGAGGCAAATTTTCGGGCCACGACTCGTGATGCTAAGGTCGGGGCAGTACCTGGTATAGATCCATATTTTGGGAGTTATTTTGCTCCCGTGTTTGAGTTCCTAGTCGTTAGCACTTATTGTTAGCACTAGAGAAAGGCAAAACAACTTTTTCTTAAGAAAAAAGTTGTTTCATCTGAAGATCAACATTTAAGTTGTTATTTAATTATTATTTTAACAATGATTTTGCCAACAACGTATAAAACAACTTATTTTTAAAATTTCGGTCAATTTTTGAAAATTTATTTCAGCGGGAACTATCACTTGGGAGAGAGATAACGCAAAATGAGAGAGTGCTGAACTTTCAGTCCCAGTCATACAAAACATTTTTGATGAAGGAGGCTAGAGAAAATAATTCTAATAGAGAGTGCAATGGGGAGACAATTCCACTTCCCTTCTTCGCTGAATCTTTAGGTAATAGACGCAGAATCCTCACTATGTTCTCTGTTCTCTGCTTGTCTTAAATCTATTACCATAAAACTCTCTTTTGAATTTATTTTTCTTTATATTTCTTCATGAAAAACGTTTTGTATGACTGGGACTGAAAGTTCAGCACTCTCTCATTTTGCGTTATCTCTCTCCCAAGTGATATTTCCCGCTGAAATAAATTTTCAAAAATTGACCGAAATTTTAAAAATAAGTTGTTTTATACGTTGTTGGCAAAATGCACATTGTTAATAATTAAATAACAACGTGAAGATTGTTCGCCCGAATAAACTAATAAATAAGTTGTTTTGCCTTTCTCTAGTTAGCACTAGACTTAGCAAAATTTGGCGTTGAATTTTAATTCAACTTTCGGCTTTATTCGAATTTTATTATGGTTTTCTTTTTGTTCTCTGCCATTTGGGCTTTTTTCATATTGTAAATACACATAGCGAGTAAATTTTTGCTCCTAGTGTAAAGATGTAAGTCGGGTTTTCTCAGTGGTTGTGAGTTAGCCAAAAAAAAGGAAGCTACTTTTGCAATAAAAATTCAAAAAAATATTTATTTGTTTCTGTTGGTAATTTGCTCATTTCACCGCATATGCACTTTTTATGGCGCGCTTTTTAAAAAATTTCCGGGGAATAGGGCGGACCGGCGGTGCCGATAAGCGCCGCCGGGAAAAATTTAATAATTAGAGAGTAATTTGTTAACAGATTTTCACCAAAAAATGCGGATTTTGCGATTTTGAAGTAAATTTTCAAAAATACCCCCAGCGGCCCCTGTCGGCACCGCCGCAAACTTAATTTATTTTTTAAATTTGACTCAAAAATCCAAATAATTAATTAAAAAAATAAATCTCAATTATTTTTAAAATCATAAAAATCTAAGAATATTAATCACTGATTTTGATGATATTCTTCTGAATTTTTTCAAAAATATTATTTGATTTGCTTTCGAACCAATTGAAAATTTTTATTTTAATGATTGTAAATAACACACTTTCGTGAATCTTTATTATTTTTTATTCAAATTTAAACAAAGTAAAAAAAAAAATATTGCCACACGTGCAAATAAAAAAAATTTCCCAAAACGAGACATTGGAGGGGTTGTTTTGGGTCAGTAGCAACTCGTACAATATAGTCAATTCAACATTTGGCAATTCATAATTTAAATTTTTCAAATAATTCCTAGAATTTTCATTCAACAAAAAATCATTTTGGTTTTTGAGAAAAAATTCTGTTTATTTGAAAAATTTAAAATTTTTGAGTACGAGTTGCCAAATGTACTTTGACACTTCTCAAATGTAGGGTCTTAAAATACGGGTCCCCAAATGTCGCACCACGGGTTAAAACCTGTTCATAAGTTTCGAATTTTTCTCATGACGAAGAGCTTTGTATTCGAGGCCGGAAAATGAATGAAAGATAGATTTTTTGATAATTTCTAGAAATTCTAAACAATAAAAAGTCGAATTAATCCAACTAATACCGTTTCCTTCGAGTTCAATCACTTCGAATGCTTCACTTGGCGAATCGTCCATTGACTTTCTCTCCAGCAGCAGAAGATAAAGTTAATCAAAGGGAATTCAAACTCAGAAATTGTTCAAGACATAAACATTTAATATTTGATAATTAGGTCATATTTTAAATTAACGTAAAAAATAATAACCCAAAATGGAAGAAAAGGAGACAAAAATAAATTGCAAATTAAAAACGGCGGACGGGACTTCTGGCATTGAGAAGGGACTTTTCTCTCTAACTCAATTTTACAAATTAAAATAAAAAATTGATTAATTCAATCTATAGAAAATTTGAATAATTTTAGGTAATTCATTTAATTTGTTAGCCTTTTGCTGCTGCGTTTTGTTGTGGTGTAGTTGGCTTGCCAAGGGACCATTAGCGTTGTATCGAGGTGTTTCAAGTGACCCAACCATATTTCTAAGCATTTCCTCGTCCATAAGTGCGAAAAATGTTCGAAACAGCTTATGACTTCTGTATAATTTGCATACAGAATAAAAAACTATACAATTTGGGAGAAGCGAAGAAGAGGAGAGAGAAATGGAAACGACAACCAATCAATCCCATGTGTAAATAATAATAGGTCAATTTTGAATGTAGCAATGGCGTTGTGTTAATGGAAAAACTAATAAAGAAAAAGAGGAAAGAGAATTAGTATAGTTAATTTGTCTGACTGTGTGGGGCGCAAAGGCGGGGGAAAGAGAAGGAGACGCGTGCGGTTGAATGGTGGAGGAATTGATATGTAGAAAGATAGAATATTTAAATACAATAACAAAAAGAAATATGAAAAACAAAGAATGATTTTTTGACTTTTTCCTATTTAATTATTTTAAAGTCAATTCATCATATCGTTTTGTAGTTTTTATGAAAATATACACATGAATTAAAAATGGCAATTACTGCGGCATTGTCCGCGTCGGTGACATTCTCCGCATCGGTAGCATTGTCCGCGTCGATGGCATTCTCCGCGTCGGTGGTATTGTTTTCCGCCAAAGTGATGGCGATTACAATGACGAGAGCGGTGAACAAAAAAAGAACAAAAGAATGCTTAAAAGGGTTGGATTGAGCCATTGCTAAAAGAAAAAAAGTTTCGCTTTTGGATAATTTTTGTCCAAATTTTATTTTTTATTTAAAATTAATTTAATGACATTTGTGACTATAAATATGACCACAACTGTTCCTTTATATAGAGAGGAGAAATGGGAAGCTAAAGAAAATAAAATCAAAAAATAAGATGGAAAATTAATTCGGTAAGGAATGGCAATGAAAGTCAGCAAATTGTAATGTGAAATTATTCAACAAATGGCACAACATTTTTAGTGTAAACAGACTTAATAAATTCACAACATTTTAAATTTCTTTCACTTTTCATTTGCTGAATCAATTTTTACTATCAGAACGAATGCCAATGCCTTTCATTTACATTCTTTTTCTTTTGACATTTACTGAATTAATTTTTCCTTTCAAAATGAATTCCTTTTCCATTTTTTCTTTGTTTTTCAACGTCCATTGCTTTTTCTCCTCCATATAAAAGCGATACATAAGCTGTGATTCCTTTGATCATTTTATCTCAATACATTATCGTTTCTTTAAATGTCATAACTTTTCCCAGTCAAAGAAAAACTAAAGGATAGTGACACCAACATAAGTAAGTTTCTTTTCGTCTAAAAGAAACATTCCCTCTTAAGCTTGCTTATTCTTTTCCTAATGTTTTTTAAAGTTTTATTGTTAATCATTTTTCTTCAAATAAAATTCGACAATGTAATTATATAATATTAATTATTAATCATTATTTTCCAATATATAATATTTATTAATTAACCCAATTTAAATCATCAACACTTTAACACTCATTTTTCATAATTCACAGGTTTTAACCTGCAAAAACTCCGTGGTCGACGAATTGAGCTGTGCAGAAAAGAACTCAACCACAATTCCTGGTATTCTAATGATTGCTTATCATAAAATCATTTCAACTCGATCGGAAAATGCGTTAGTGAAATAGAATTTTTAGAAGTGATAATTCAACAAAATTAACCAACAAAATTACAATATATAATTGCTTTCGAATGATGCGAATGGTTGCTCATTAAAGGTTCTTAGAAAACATTTTTTGATATTTGACAGGACAATAGAAAACATTTAGGGTTAACTAATTACATCGAGAATTAAAAATTCTTTCCTTTTGAAAAGTTATAAGCAAAAATTTAGGGTTTTTAAGTAACGTCCTAACACCGCGATGGTTACTTATTTAGGGTTCTTAGAAAAAATGACAACTTTAAAAAGCCATCTGGCGGAATTCATGAAGCAACCTCGGACATCTCGAAGATATATAATTTATTACATATATTTAATTAATTCCTCCAAGTCAAAAACCCACTGGGAAATGCCATAAAACTATTTTGGCAAATTAATTTTCAGATGCCAACTGCGGCCCTGGCAACCACGACTGTGTGGCGTGCCAATTTGTGTTCGACAAGCACTGTAATATGAACACGCGGTGCAGCTGTTATTACTGTTGTGAGGAGAAATACGCAAAGAATTGTCCTGACGGGTGCTACAACTGTGTGTCGGACGGAGAAGGCGGATGCCAAATTTAAAAAAACCAATATTAAAACGATACAATGATCATTTGGGGAGATTTAATGTTATCCCTCCTTCTTGGCGATCTGTTGTGAAGTGAAATGTGATGATAAAAAGCAAATTTTATTAATAATAGACAATAAATACATAATTTTTGTTCAATAATATACAATTTTAGGAAAAGTGCTCTTATATCTGCGATGTGCCTAGGAAAATTTTTTGATCATAACCGGGTTTACAACTTTTCGCCACCGGGGGTGGGAGTTTGGCAATTTCCTTTTGGTAGAGAGTCTGTGTCCATTCTATGAGGCCCATTTACTCGAAAACCGTGCTAGGTCGTTTTTTAAAACTGCCACCATGGGCGAGATTAAACTACAAATATAGAACAACTATATAGAAATATTTTTATCAAATTTTGTTGATACAACATTTGTAAATTATTATACACTAGAGATCGACATGGACCTGGATCCAGGCCTGGATTTTTCCTGGATCCAGGTCCAGGTCATTTTTTGGCAACCTGGATTTTTCCTGGACCTGGATTTTCCTGGATTTTTGTACTGGAAATCCAGGTCCAGGTCAAATGTGAAAAAAAATCCAGGTCCAAGTCCAGGCAAAACACGAAAAACCTGGATTTTCCTGTACAAAATTTTAGAATTTATTATTTCAAGTGACCGATGTTTTTTTCACGTTTTCAAAAAATGATTAAATAGATTCAAAACTCATTATTATTGTAAATTAGATATTTTTAGATGTTCCCAAGCAATTAATTGATTTTTTCAAACATTTGTTTGGTTTTTAAAACAAATTTCAAAAAATCCAGGTCCAGGCCTGGACCCAGGTCCCGAGGAGCCTGGATTTTTCCTGGACCTGGATTTTTGTCCAGGAAATCCAGATCCAGGTCCAGGTCCAGGCTTTTTTCAAAATGTCGATCTCTAATATACACAAATCGCCAGTATTTTCTTTTTTATTTTATTATTCTTTAAGTGTTCATTCGAAAGCTCTTGACCAGCTTAGTCTAAAAAACAGGGAATAAAGACGAGCCGGTTCCATCAGGGCACTGGGTGTGAAAATGGCCCAGTGGCTAATCTTATTTGTTTCTATTTCTTTTCATTGGTTCAATCCCTCCACAGGAATTAAAATATTTTGAATTTTCTTTTTGTATACTCATGGATTTCCTATCAAAAAATATAATTTCTCATGTATTTTATCATTTTTTAAAGAAAATCCGTTAACAATTGAGCCTAGTAATCCCAAAAATCAACCTTTTTTGTGGACAAATCTGTTAACAAATCGCATTAAAAATTACAAAACTTTTCCCGGCGGCGCCTGTCGGCACCGCCGGACCCCATTCTTTCCCAAAAGTTTTTTGGAAAAAGCCTGCCGAAAAAGTGAAGTGAAAACAAAAAAATGTCTACCGGGCGGTGGTGCCACCTCCAAGACAACATGAGACCGCCCCTGACTTTGGAAATATATTTTTAGTTTTTGTTTTAGTAAAGGCATTTACCCGACCCGGTACCCGGCTTTTCAGTACCCGGTAATACCCGGGCCCGTGCAGCCCTAGTTTTACATCAATCAAATGAATTTTCCTAATTAAAATATTATTATTATGAAAAGTTTGTATAATAATATTTAAATTTAGTATTTAATTGATTTTATAAAAGTAATCGATAAAAGACATGAAAATGTCATATGTCTGTTTGATGGTTTTTGACAAACGTCCCAGCACCGTTAGAAGTAGAGCCCGGCGGGAACGGGATTCCCGCGGGAAAACCCGGGAATCCCGTTCCCGTTTCCCGTCTTTTTTCGCTGACGGGATTTTTACGGGAACGGGAAAAAAGGCGGGAATCCCGTTCGGGAATCCCGCCCCGTTCATTTTGGTGTTCCCGTTCCCGTAAATTTTTTCTCAAAAACGGGAATAAAAGTACACTGGTGAGAATGGGGGTCCGAGTGAAAAAATTTGAAGGAAATTGGTGGGAAAAGAGAGATTTTTTTAGAAAAAATTAAATATAAATTCTTTCAATTCATTAAGTGCACATGTGTATCAGTGATGCCAACCCGAACCCGAAACCCGAACTCGAAATTTTTCGAGTGCCCGACCCGAAACCCGAACCCGAAATTTTTCTCAACCCGCGGCATCACTGTTACCAACACCCCAAAATAAGTGCTAAAATGGGAAAATAGGTGCGAATAGCTTCATTTCTCATTCCCTTCCATGCGCTTAGCAAATGCTGCCCTACTTACTCGCATAAACTTTGATAAATATTTTGCCATTTTTTCAAATTTATTGAGAAATATCTTGACATTTTATCGAATCGATACCACTATTCCACTCTCCTTTTTTAATTATTAGAAAAGCGTAACTAAGCACAACATGCCATAAAAATCTGCCCCTCACCCCATTTGATATTTCTGCTGATTCTGAAGATGGTGAGGATTCTCGAGATGCCATTTTTGGCATCGTTTTTAGTGTCCGTCCCTACGCAATAGCAACTCCGCAACTCATATTATTGGCTATTACTGATGTTTCTAGAGGAGTTGGGGGAGAGGACATTCGCTGCTTTCCAATGCCATTCTCGTCTCTCGAAATCCTCCTTATCACTTTGACGTCCTTTTTCATCCCCGTCCACACGCATAGCTCATGCGGTTCTGCATACTCGTAGCAAATTTAATTTGAGATTTTTCTTTGTTTTTTTTGTGATGTTATTTAATTTCCAATTTTGTGGCTTTAATTATTTTTTTTTACTTAAAAATTTTGGAATTTTTCTTAAATATTGATTTAAATATTTTGGATTTTTCTAAATATAAAGAACTATTTAACAACTTCAACTATATATTAGGTGGCTACCCGACATTTGGGGACTTGCTTTTGGGGACCCGACTTTTAGAGACCCGACATTTGTAATCAATTTTCTAATAATAAATTTTTCAAAAATTTATTTTTCGAACAATGCAAAATTAGATAAGTTTACGTCTGCTTTGAACCCATACAAAACACAACACAATATACAAGTCACATATATTTTATGTACAGTACATCTTTCCTTTTTTAACGCATTTCCCAAGGGCCAATGGAACAGAAATTCGTCAAGGGCATTCAAAAAGTTCCAGACGGCTTTGCTGTTTAATTGCGTACAACAAATGCAAATGTCGGGTCCCTAAATGTAGGGTTCCCTAAGTGTCGGATCCCCAAATGTCGTTCGGTCCCCAAATGTTGGGTCCCTAAAAATCGGATCCCCAAAAGTCGGGTCCCCAAGTTGCAAATCCCCAAAAGTCGCACCACGCATTAGGTCACCCGTAAACACGCATTGACTGAAAAATTACTATTTTTGTGGGTTTTTGGAAAAAATCAGAATGTCCTCAAATGCCAGGGGTCCTCAATCGGATCCTGAAAAGCTGGAATCTTCAAATGTCAACCCTCAAATGTCGAGTAGCCTTTGGTACATATTTGGGAATTTTTGTCTTACATATTCGTGTTTTTTTAATATATTTTATGTACATATTTCGCGATTTTTTTTTCTTAAATATGATTTGCATCCCTATTTATACATATTCATTTCTATTTAACTGAATTTTAATATTATTGCATAAATTAATGGTTGTGTCATTCAATTTGCTTACAATTAGATGAAATTAAATAATTTTCTTCCAATTTTTAAATAACGACGTAGCACCCTAGCTACTTTGGCGTTTTGCACAAAATTTATTAACAAAAATGCAATAAAAATAAAAAATACACCCCTAAGATTCAACATAACATTTCAGAAAATTACATATACTCATGTAGATTACTAAAAGATTTTCTAATGATTCAATATATTTCCATCAATCTATCTTCTATTAGGTTTTCTGCAGGACGAGGAAGGTTTAGGTCTGAGGCAAATTTTCGGGCCACGACTCGTGATGCTAAGGTCGGGGCAGTACCTGGTATAGATCCATATTTTGGGAGTTATTTTGCTCCCGTGTTTGAGTTCCTAGTCGTTAGCACTTATTGTTAGCACTAGAGAAAGGCAAAACAACTTTTCTTAAGAAAAAAGTTGTTTCATCTGAAGATCAACATTTAAGTTGTTATTTAATTATTATTTTAACAATGATTTTGCCAACAACGTATAAAACAACTTATTTTTAAAATTTCGGTCAATTTTTGAAAATTTATTTCAGCGGGAACTATCACTTGGGAGAGAGATAACGCAAAATGAGAGAGTGCTGAACTTTCAGTCCCAGTCATACAAAACATTTTTGATGTGAAATATAAGAAAAAGTGCAAAATTTTAAGAAAAATTAAGGATTTTCTGTTTTATTTAAATTTACATATTTAATCCTAGGTAATAGACGCAGAATCCTCACTATGTTCTCTGTTCTCTGTTTGTCTTAAATCTATTACCATAAAACTCTCTTTTGAATTTATTTTTTCTTTATATTTCTTCATGAAAAACGTTTTGTATGACTGGGACTGAAAGTTCAGCACTCTCTCATTTTGCGTTATCTCTCTCCCAAGTGATATTTCCCGCTGAAATAAATTTTCAAAAATTGACCGAAATTTTAAAAATAAGTTGTTTTATACGTTGTTGGCAAAATGCACATTGTTAATAATTAAATAACAACCTGAGTGAAAATATTTGAAGGAAATTGGTGGGAAAAGAGAAATTTTTTGTGAAAAAAATAAATATAAATTCATTTTAATTCATTAGTGTACAGTGTACATATGTATCTAGCCTAGTGGTTAATACTTCTGGTGTTTCATTATTTGTCTTCTGGGTTCAATTCCCCATTATGATAGGGGATTTTTCATATTTTCTTTAAATTATTTTATTTGAAATTTAATTAATAAGAAACTTTGTCTAACTTTAAAAAATATTTTTTAAATTTTTAAATAGCCATAAGCCCACAAATTAACCAATTATAGTTCATTTTTTTGACAAAATTTGTTAACAAATTTCACTAAAAATTTCAAAATTTTCCCCGGCGGCGCCTATCGGCACCGCCTGACCCCCTCCCTGTACCACAAAGGAGTTTGTAAAAGGCGCTCACAAAAAAAAGAGATTTTAACCAAAAAAAGATTTTGTAAATAAGTTGAAAACATAGAAAAATTCTCTGAGAATATTTTGGAATTTTAAAAATAATAAACAATTTTAATGAAAATTATTGTACACATATAAAAAATTTTTCTAGGATTTTAGAACAGAAAAATTACCAGTTTTTGCCGGTACCCTCAAAAATATTATTACCGGATTAATTTCAAAAACTCAAGTTTTAAATTTTTCTTCATTAATAAAGCAATATTTAATCATTTACATAGCAAGAAATTTCCCGCCCGGGATTCCCGTTAAAATTGACGGGATTTTTACGGGAACGGGAAAAAGGCGGGAATCCTGTTCGGGAATCCCGCCCCGTTCTTTTTCGCTTTCCCGTTCCCGGAAAAAATTTTTTACCGGACTCTAGTGCGAAGTGACAAAAGTGCGAATGAGTGATGATCAGAAGGGGCGGGTCATTTCAGTACGGAATAAATGAATTTAATTAATTAATAATATAATTATTTTAATTTATAATTAGATTTGCTGACCATAATTATAATTTAGATTTATTATTTTAATATTTCCCAAATAGAGAATTTTGTGCTCTTTCCAGTGGGCTTGCCCATTTTTTCTTGAAAAGATTTCCCAACCCCCTAGGGATTTCGAAAATTCCCCGATTTTCAGTGTATTTTGGGCGTCCCGGTCACTTGGAAGGAGTGATCTGATCAAGTTGGTGTAAAAGACTTTTTTGATCAGCACCAAAAGTTATGCAAGCATGAATTATTTCAAGTTTTTAAAAGAAATATAAGATAGTTTTTCAGGTTTGAGTAAAAATTTTTTGGGACTATATTTCTCATAAAAATTTAATTTGTTTGGGAAATATTAAAATAATAAATCTAAATTATAATTATGGTCAGCAAATCTAATTATAAATTAAAATAATTATATTATTAATTAATTAAATGCATTTATTCCGTACTGAAATGACCCGCCCCTTCTGATCATCACTCATTCGCACTTTTGTCACTTCGACTCACCACGTTTAATCCTTTATTCTTTTTGTTTGCTTCATTTTGTGTGTGTTTCTTCACTGTCATTTTTCCTAATGTCTCTGTTTTAAGTTAATACAGTGAAATTAATCAATTGAAACGGCAAAGTGTGCTAATTGCTATACAAATGAATCGGCGGTAAGTAATTAATTTTAAAAAGTTAAAGAATTCATTTAAATATTTAACTAAACCATTTTCACAATTTCAGCTGGATTTGTAACGATGTTTGGATGGAAATGTTCCCCTTTTTTGACCGTGCCCAACTCGGCCTCAAATTGGCACTGATTTCTCCCCGTTTCGATGTTTTAGTGGACAAACATTTCGATGCCAAAACGGAATTGACAATTTGGAGAATGATTATACTTAGCAAGGAAATTGTAACAAAACCGAAACTAACTGTATGGGATTATTTGATGCTGTGGATTTTCCATTGCCCGACCGTCCGCTGCCCAACAAATTCGCTTCAAATACCTTGGAATCAAGTAATTAGAAATTCTAACAATAACATTATAAACTGATAAAAGTCCCATTTACAGTTACATTGACCGTTCCGTCATCGAATTTCTCCGTGCCAATCAGCAAATTTTTGACAAAGGCACCCATTTGACTTTTGCTTATATGCCTTCTTTGTGCAACACCGCTGAAGGCCAGGCAATTTGGGATGTTTTGGAACGTGAAATTTGGCCCATTTTTGCACCAAATATTCGCCATTTGAGCTTTGTTTTTCTGATCGTTTGGGTGAAACCAATAAACTGCTTCACGATGTGATTGGTGATGGTTTTGGTCGGCGAAATGCAACTCCAACTGCTGGCCAACTGTTATCCAATTGGTTGCACACTCCGAGCAAAAATGGGCAGCCAAAGCGATTGCATTGCTGTTGTAATTCTTCTTTAAAAACAATGGACTGGGTCAACAACTTCAAAGAAGTGTGTGGGTGGCCTTTAGAGCCCGGACGGGACCGGGATCCCGCCGGGATTTTGCCGGGACTCCCGGTCCCGGTCCCGGGTTTTTTGGTCAAACCGCCGGGACCGGGAGTCCCGGAAAAACGGGAGTCCCGGTGCCGGGATCCCGCCCGGGTCCATTTTCCAAGTCCCGGTCCCGATCCCGGTCCCGGCAATTTGGGCCGGAAAAACGGGACTAAATTTCACCAATGAAACTGCCCCAAATTTGAAAAAATTAATAATTTTTTGGCGAAATGTCTTTAGTTCAAAGTTTAAAGATAGAACTGAGAAATAAATTCAGATTTTGATACATACATACCATTATTTTTTATTTTTAAATCCTTAAAATGTATTTTAGAAATGAATACATCAATCTGGAAAATAGGTCTATTTGAAAAGTCAAAGGATGGCAAAATGGCGGAATGCCGAGAATGTAAAGAAAATGGAAGGCCCAAGTATGAATTTAGCCTATCTGACTCCAGCACCAAATCACTCAAAATCCATCTTTTTTCAACAATCCATGCTGATTCGGAATATGTCAAAAATTTCGAACAACTTGAGAAGATGAAAAAGGAGGCAAAAGAAAAAGCTGATAAGAAACAGCCAACGATCGAAAATCTAATCGGCACGATTTTGACCAGCAGCGGTAGCTTTGTGTTGGTAAATTTTACGGATTTTGGTTTTTTTAGGCATTTTGTCTGTGGCTGACAAACGAATTATCAGCATGATAGCCTGTAACAATCTGTCATTTGGTTTGCTATCTGACCCGACTTTTAAAGCTCAGTGTAAATATGAGCTGAAGGATGAAAGCGATTATCGGTAAGTCAAAGCAATTAAAAAATAAAAAAAATAATTTTTTAGGAAAAGAGTTCTCCCGGAAGCATACAAACTCGTCAAGGCAAAAATACTCAAGGATTTAGATGATTGCGCCAATCTCAGCTTCACAATTGATTGTTGGGCAGGTCCATCAGACAATTTTTTAAGGTAATTTTCAAACTACTAAAAAAACAACATTTTTCTGTTTCGGCAATTTTTCCCTAACAACAGAACAACGAAAATTTGACAACTTTTGTGTTAGTTACCTATTTTCAAAGTTAAGGAAGTCTCTGTGAGGTGGAATAGCGCATTGCAAATGGCACAACGCCTTTTAGAACAAAAAAAGGCAATTACTCAATACGCAGTAGAGACGGGTGACACCAATTTTTCACTCACTGTTCGAGAATGGAGTCTTCTCGAGGAACTCATTTCGGGTTCAATTAAATTTTATTAAAAGAATAGACAACATTCTTTTAGTGTTAAAATCGACTGAAGAAGCCAGCAATTGGTTTGCCAAATCGCCAATTTCTGCTCAAATTCCCGCAGCGCGGTGCATGCACCAACAACTTTACAATATCAAACTTTTTTACAAAGAAATAGATGCGGTGAGAACTGCGATGGTGAATGGCTTGGAAAAGCGATTTTTTGATCTCCGATTCAAACGGTGATTTTAAGTGGTGTCTTTTATAATTTGTTATTTTTCCATTTTTGTTTTAATTTTTAGTTGCATTGCCATTTCGACCTTCTTGGACCCCCGATTCAAGGACCGCCTCGTGATGGAAGACGCGGAGATTTTCCGTGAAAGAGTCCGCCCGTGGCTTTACGAAGAGGCTTCAATTGTTTTGAATGACCAAATTGAAGACGAAGTAAATGGTTTGGTTGCTACAACTTCTATCGAATCGCCGCCGGCAAAAAGGAACGAATCATTTTTTGCTCAAATGGAGGAAATTGCTAATTTTGCACAGGAAAAAAGTCAACTTTCATGATCATTTTATTTTTCAATTTAAATAGTTTAGCTCAAATTTCGTCTCAATGCGACATTAACTCTGAGGTTAACGAATTCTTTAATTCCGAGAGAGCATCAATCAGTTCTGACCCGTTTGAATGGTGGAAGAAACATGGACCAAAATTTCCAATGTTATCAAAATTTGCGATGAAGTACTTGTCAGCTCCTGCGACAAGCGTACCGAGCGAGCAGACTTTCAAAGTGGCGAGGGATGTTTATGATTATCGGCGTTCGAGTCTGAAGCCGAAAACCGCAGAAATGTTGATTTTTTTGAACAAGGCGATCCCAATGTTGAACTACAAATATTAATTGATTTTGTTCGGTGATAAAAATTTTCCAATAAATTATGCTAACTTTTACATTATTTAACCAATACAGAAGATGACGCAATTTTTTCGATTTTTTACTCAAAAATTTTGAAAAAGTCCCGGGTCCCGGCGGGATCCCGGCCCAAAAATTGGGACCGGGACCGGGAGTCCCGGAAAAACGGGAGTCCCGGTGCCGGGATCCCGCCCGGGTCAATTTTCCAAGTCCCGGTCCCGATCCCGGTCCCGGCAATTTCAAAATTCCGGGCTCTAGTGGCCTTATTTGTGATTTTATTGCCTTTATTTTCGTTTCAATTTTTTCTTAGAAATTTCTCTGTGCCTGCACTTCCGTCGGCTACAAAATTGACTTTGTTCTTTACGGTTCATCGACAATTGAACCATTTGAATTGGTGAACGGACGAACCAACGAAAAGCTGACAATGGAGAACAATGTATGGGAGGGACGGCATATGATATCAGTCAATACTATCAGTTAATAAATTGACAAAATTTTCAAAAAAATTTTCCTGGCGGCGCCTATCGGCACCGGCGGACCCTCTTTCCCGCAAAGTTTTTGAAAAAGCGCGCCGCAAAAAACGACTTAAAAATAAAATAGTTAAATTTATGGATTGATCCCATTAACAATTTGTCCGCTGATCTCTCTCCAATCCTCTGACCGAAAAATATGAGGATATGAACATTGTCAGATTTGAGCTTTGAGCTGAAGCATTGGTTATGTGTAGGGAAGCAACTTTTAGTGAAGAAAAATCCCAAAATAGTTAACTAAAATAGTGACGAAAAAGTGCCAAAATAAAGAAGAAATAGTGACAAAAAGTCCGAAATAGTGACGAATAGTGACATAATTCTTAGCCAAAAATTAAGTAAAAATAATTTTTATTCACTAGTTGCAGTTGCAAATGAGGTACATTTCCATTAAACTATTTCCTTAGCAAATACTGAACATTTTTAAATCAAAATTTGTCAAGAAAAAAAAAATTGGTAAGAATTTTTGAGGGAATTTTCATTTCATAGGAGTGAATTTTTTAAAAATTTTCGGTAGATTCTTAGGAGTGTATTTTTGAAATTTTTGGGGTCAATTCTTATGGGTGTATTTTCCGTTTTTATTGCATTTTTGTTCCAAAAAATGTCAAAATAGTGAAAAAATAGTGACAAAACTCCAAAATAGTGATTTTAACTATTTTAGTGACGAAGTCGCCAAAATAGTGATTTCTAGTGACCGATAATGACATCAGAATCGAAAATTTTTAATACAGAAATGCGTTTTTTAGCTCCTTTCTTCAAAACAATCGAACAAAAAAATAGTTAAATCATTAAAGTTGCTTCCCTAGTTATGTGAATTAAATTTTACCTCGTACTCATCTTTTGAAAAAACTTATGTTAATAACAAATCTGCCGTTGGTTCCGCACAGCACTTTCGTAGGCGGTCGTGCTGAGTCGTTTCCTAAAAACCGCCACCATGGGCGTTTCCTAAATCCGCCACCATGGGCGTTTCCTAAAAACCGCCAAGTGGGCGTTTCCTAAAAACCGCCACCCGAAGTGAATTAAAGACAATAAATATAAAAAATAGTTATTGTTATACAACATTTATAATAAATTAATATAAATCTCTGTCTCTCCTTTTTTAATTATTAGAAAAGCGTAACTAAGCACAACATGCCATAAAAATCTGCCCCTCACCCCATTTGATATTTCTGCTGATTCTGAAGATGGTGAGGATTCTCGAGATGCCATTTTTGGCATCGTTTTTAGTGTCCGTCCCTACGCAATAGCAACTCCGCAACTCATATTATTGGCTATTACTGATGTTTCTAGAGGAGTTGGGGGAGAGGACATTCGCTGCTTTCCAATGCCATTCTCGTCTCTCGAAATCCTCCTTATCACTTTGACGTCCTTTTTCATCCCCGTCCACACGCATAGCTCATGCGGTTCTGCATACTCGTAGCAAATTTAATTTGAGATTTTTCTTTGTTTTTTTTGTGATGTTATTTAATTTCCAATTTTGTGGCTTTAATTATTTTTTTTTACTTAAAAATTTTGGAATTTTTCTTAAATATTGATTTAAATATTTTGGATTTTTCTAAATATAAAGAGCTATTTAACAACTTCAACTATATATTAGGTGGCTACCCGACATTTGGGGACTTGCTTTTGGGGACCCGACTTTTAGAGACCCGACATTTGGGGATCCGATATTTGGGATTTAATAAAACAAAAAAAAACGTTCACACACAATTATATTTATTCGAAACATTTTGGTGACTGCTGCTAGATCCAAATTATTCATCCATTTTTCAATTTCATGGGCGCCTATTGCAGGAGCAATAGCATTCTCTATGTGTTTTCTTATATTTTCAATACTATCAAAAAGCACTAAAATTTTCAACTCCAATTTGGGCAAGCTTTTCCAATAATTCTCCTTTTGTCTTTATTTCTTTTTTAAGATACTGATCAGCTAAATTTATCGCACCAGCATTTTTTGCAAATTCATCGAAACCAATTCCACTGATATTTTTTAAGCAGCACAACAAAAGAAAAAATATTAAATATTGTGTTGAGCTCATTTATAAATTTTATTAGTTAGAATTTATAAGTAGCAATAAATATATTAATATTTTAATTTTATTGCGCTTGACAATGATGATAGTGTTGGCAAATAAATGGCGTAAAATATTATTAAGATTTATATTAATTATAACGTTGGCAAACAACTGACATAAAAATTTTATTAAAAAGGAAAGATATATTTTCGAAATTTTTGCTTTGCAGTTTTAGGAAACGCCCATGGTGGCGGTTTTTAGGAAACGCCCACTTGGCGGGTTTTAGGAAACGCCCATGGTGGCGGTTTTTAGGAAACGCCCACTTGGCGGGTTTTAGGAAACGCCCATGGTGGCGGTTTTTAGGAAACGCCCATGGTGGCGGTTTTTAGGAAACGCCCATGGTGGCGGTTTTTAGGAAACGCCCATTTGGCGGTTTTTAGGAAACGCCCAATGTGGCGGTTTTTAGGAAACGACCTAGCACCCGAAAAATTGGTCCTAGCGCACCCCCCTGCGCCAATCTTCCGTCGTACAAGCCTCGCCCTGGCTCACCCCTCCTTGTTCAAGTATTATACCATAGGCAAATTACCGACCGCTCACCAAAGTGGAGAGATAAGGGGAAAGACATATATAAAATAATTAGATTTAATTTTGCGACATTTAAAATCAAATTAGCAACAAAAAAAAATCGTTTCCTTTTTATTGATTTCATACAAATAGAAGAAAACAGAGAATATTTAAATGTGTATTTTATGTAATACAAACAAAAAAAACAGAGAAAAAAACGCCGAAAATTTCTTTTTGTTGAGAAAAATGGACGAAAAGAATTGAAGACGACGAAACGACTTTCTTCCGTTTTACGCGTTTCAAAAATAGAATTTGAATTTATGTTGTGCTTTTATGGTGCTTAGGCGGCATTCGTCGGCACACCGCCGCCGCCGTCGGCGACTGTTGTCGTCGTCGTCGCAACGGTCGCCGCCGTTCCGCCCCCCTCCAACTCGTCGAGGCGACCCTGCAAGCGACGCTTCTCCGCTTCCAGCGAGTCCATTCTGAGGCGAGAGGGGGCAAAAAGTATTAATGTAAAAAAAGTTGATTATTGAATGGGAAAAATTAGAGATACAACACTATGTTCCCGCCCCACAAGAAATTAAAATTTTTTTGTAAACTTGGAAATCTTTCAAGAAAAACACCCAGGGCCAAGCCCATAGCCCGAAAAATTTTATTTTTTAAACTATTAGATTCAGGCCCGTATCCATGGGAGGATGGGGGTGCACCCCAAAATCTCGCCGCCGAAATCTCGCCGGCCGAAATCTCGCCGAGACAAAATATCGCCGCCGAAATCTCGCCGCAGAAATTTCAAAAAAAAAATTTGCAAACTTAGAAATTTTTCAAGGAAAAAATTCTTAAAATTTTTTTTTATAAGAAAATTTAAATAAAAAAATTGTGTACATATGTATCTAGCCTAGTGGTTAATACTTCTGGTGTTTCATTATTTGTCTTCTGGGTTCAATTCCCATTATGATAGGGGATTTTTCATATTTTCTTTAAATTATTTTATTTGAAATTTAATTAATAAGAAACTTTGTCTAACTTTAAAAAATATTTTTTAAATTTTTAAATAGCCATAAGCCCACAAATTAACCAATTATAGTTCATTTTTTTGACAAAATTTGTTAACAAATTTCACTAAAAATTTCAAAATTTTCCCCGGCGGCGCCTATCGGCACCGCCTGACCCCCTCCCTGTACCACAAAGGACGTTTTTCTTTTCATAATTGATTTAAAAGTCCAAAAAATGTTTCCGGCGGCGCCCATCGGCACCGCCGGACCCCAGTTTACCATTTGACCCCTAAGTGGCGAAAATTGTCTTTTTTGCCTGTTTTTGTGGCTCCGGCGCTGAACTTTTTTGGAAAACAACACTGGTAAAAATATTTAGCCCGAAGAGCAAAAAAAAAAGAAGCTGTTCGGTGCCCTCCCCGAAATTTTTTATCTGGATACGGCCTGATTGGATTTTTTTTTATCTATTAAGCTCAAAACCCCACAAAACAATTTGATAAAAAAATTCCATGAGATTTAAATTTCCACACCGTTTGCCCAATGTGTTGAACAGTGCCTCCTGTTCATGCTCAAGCGAATTCTCCAAGTCCACCTTTTCGCGGCGCAACTGCTCCAAAGACTGGAAAAAGGCAAATGAATTTCAAATTTTATGATTTGTGTTTGGAGATTGGGCCTCAATAATCTCACCCAAATGTGTGTTTGGTTGGGGTGGGCCAGAAATTTGCATTTTACGAATACCTCGCCCCTCCCGGGTGTATTGCGGTTCCTCCGTCCCTGCCATTTCCCACGAAAATTCAAAAAAAAAATTACCAAAAAAATTATGCAAGAAAAAAATCTTAGAATTTTTACAGAAAATTACAAGAAAAATTTTTCGAAAAATTTATGGTGTATTACAAAGATTTTCAAAAATCGCTGAAAATACGAAATGAAAAAACGGTATCACATGATGAAAAATTTATGTTTGGAAAAAAACGCATTGTTATGGAGTTGCAATTCATATTTCTTTGAATTATGGGGATAAAATTAATAGTTGTTAAAAGCTTCATTTTTCCTTGAAAATCCCCTCCCAATCATTCTTTTTCGCTTTCCCAAAATTTTTTTTATAAAATTGCTTCTCCGTTCAAACTAATTATAAATTAAAATAATTATATTATTAATTAATTAAATGCATTTATTCCGTACTGAAATGACCCCGCCCCTTCTGATCATCACTCATTCGCACTTTTGTCACTTCGACTCACCACGTTTAATCCTTTATTCTTTTTGTTTGCTTCATTTTGTGTGTGTTTCTTCACTGTCATTTTTCCTAATGTCTCTGTTTTAAGTTAATACAGTGAAATTAATCAATTGAAACGGCAAAGTGTGCTAATTGCTATACAAATGAACAGCGAAACAAATCCTAATTTGATGGAGAACATTATTAGGAAATCTCAGATCTCTACAGTAGTTGGTAGACTGACTAGCAACTTTTGAGCTCTAGTGGGGTTTTGACAAGCCCAATTTTTGAAAAAAAATTACTAGATTGAATAAAGTTCTGCGAAAATTTAAGAGGAAAAAGGTTTTTCGATAAATGAGCCCTATTCTGGTCTTGGGGTCTAAAAAGTCGGTCCACAAATGTCTTTTTGGAATTAAAAGTGATAATTTGGCGTTCCGTTGGCCGCAAATGTCCGATTTTCCGCAGGCCGCAAATGTCCGAAAATGGCCCTTAAGAAATGGGCCGCAAATGTCCAAGGCGCAAATGGTCCGACCGCATTTGTCGGGCCGCAAATGTCCGATTTTCAGCAGGCCGCAAATGTCCGGACCGCAAATGTCTTAACACGCTAGGGGGGGGGGACATTTGCGCCTATGTCTAAAATCGGGTTCAAATTTGAGTTTTTTCAATCCCTGATATATGTCGTTTGAATAATTACTGATTTTTTCAAAAAACTAACTGATTGTTGTGACTGATTGTGAGCTGTAGACCATTCGGCCGAATGGTCTACAGCTCAGTCATAACACTGATGATCAAATTATCGGTCATAATCATTTAATATCATTTTCAATACTATTTAGGCTATCAGGGATTGAAAAAACTCAGACTTGAACCTGACAGAATTTTGTGAAAATTTTGCACATTTTCTTATCATATTGAATTAAATTTTCCAAAAAATTTTTCCAGGCGACCAATTGAACCATTATTTTTTAAAATTTGAGCCCAAAATGGCAAACTTTGTGATTTTTTTCTGGATACGGGCCTGATTTTGCCCCCCCCCCCTTATGGAAAAATTTGCGTGAAAAATGAGGTCAGTGCTAAACCGAGACGGAGTGTCCTCGCCAAATATATCCCTTCGTTACTTTGTGGTTGTTCTGGATTTCGGCTTCCAATTTGCGGATTTTCTGCAACAGATTTGCCACCACCCAGCTTTGGTCCGTGCTCAACCGATTGGCCAATTCGTCCCGTTCGCCTTCCAACTGCAAAAAAAGGAAGAAAATACACTAAATGTTAGAAAAAAAACCTTAAAAATTTTATAAATAATAATTAAGTTTTGAAAAACTTTTGCAATTTCTAAAATTTGGGGAGGGGGTTAGCCGCCCCGGTGCACCCCAAAATTTCGTCGGATGAATTGTCAATTAAATTAAGTATTCTTTGTTTGTTCATTAGTCTAAGGTGTTCATTATTATTCTGTCAAACCTCAAAAAAAATTTAATGGCCAGAAGAACTCAAACTCTTTCGAACAATGACAAATTGGGTCCAAAGAGAAAAAAGTTATTGTCCAAGAATTCAATTTGGCTGACAACTTTTTGTCCTGTTACGTAGTCGTCCCGTAAAGGATCAATTGGGCGATTTCAAACGGGCATTTTTCTAATAACTCCTTTCATAATTGTTCGAATTGGACATGTTTCAAAGAATTCCGTCGAGGTTATAGGCAAAAATTATTCGGAAAACCAATTATTGAAGTTTTTGATCATATCTCTTTTGATAATTAACGAGATTTTTTTAAATTTTGCAGATAAATAGAGAACATTTGGGGCTCTATCGAAAGATAATAAATGCATTCAATTTGGAAAACCAAAGAAATGGAGAAACTCATGAACAAAATGGTCCTTTTTGAAAAAACCGGAGTGTTTCGCCAAAAAGTTGAACCGAGCCCCAACCACCCGTTAAACATGAGTTTTTGAAAAATAAAAATATGAACCTGTGTCAATTTTCGCATCAAATCGTTGATCAGATACTCCTCCTCCTGCTCGTATTTCTGGGCCAACTGTTCCTTGTCCGTCTTCAATTTTTGGATGCGCTTCAACAGCCTGAAAATTACGACACATTTTACTATACAATTCAGTATTGCACAATTTGCTTTTTGGCAATTTTTTAGATGATGATGTTGACCGAATTTTAAACATTTACAAAATGATTTTGGGCCAATTTCAGAAAAATGGGATGGCCAAAACTTTTCTTTATGAATTTGAATAAAAATTGGGCGCTACTTTAAAAGTGGCACATTTGAATTTTACTTAAAACAGAGGGAGGGAGGGCCCTTTTGTTTTTATAATCTGTCGTCTAGTCCTGTAAACTTGTTCTGGGAGTTTTATGGGGTCGCTTCACGAACCTGTTCTCCTTTTCAAAAATTCTGAATCCCATGAAAGAACTCAAAACAATAACCGAAAATTCATTACAAAAATAAATTTTGTTCGAGTTAGGGATTTGGAATCCATCGAAATGGATGTAAAATTCGTATCCCTAAAACCATAGAGAACATATTTTTCACGAATTATTATCACAAAAAATTACAAAACAAAAGGGTGCCTCCCCTTTGGGTTTTCGCCACTTTTAAAGTATAGCCAAAAATGAAATTCCACCCCACCAGACCCTTTTTCCATAAAATTCGAACCCCCCCCCCTCCTAAAACGTTGAAAATTTCAGCAAAGTGACTTAGTGCGTACGTACATGTTGGAGATGTACTCCTCCTCCTGCTCCACCCGCACTTGCATGCGCACTTTGGACTCCCGAATTTGCCTGTTCTCCAACTCCAACTCGGCGTTCCGTTGCTTCAGCTGTTCAACACGGGCCTAAAATGGAAAAAATATGAGAAAACAATTTGGAAATAACACAAAGGGGGGGGGGGCCTTTTGGTTTGTAAAATTTGTTCCCGGGGGTTTTTGCGAAGGAATCTTACATATATTTTAAGTAATTTCAACTTCGTAACCTAATTTACAAAAAAAATATCAAAAAATGAGAAATTTAAATGTTTTTTGCACGAGTTCGGATTATGATTTAGAAATTGATCAAAATAGCTGTGAGATTCGTTATCAGAACTTCAAAAAGCCTCTAGAACAGATAAAAAAATAAAATATTCTCAAGTTTTTTCTACCACCCATTAGCACAAAAAATTTTAGAGAAAAACGACCAAACCTCGGCGGCATTTTTAGCTGCGGCTAGGTCAAGGCACTTTTTCACCCAATAGTCTTTGCTCTCCAACGAAGCGGCGGAGGAGGAGGACGAAGCGGACAGATCGTCCGCCGTGCTAAGCATTTGGAAAACAATTTAATGAATTTTCGACGAGGGTATTCTGAAAATTTGAAATTTGCCAATTTAAGAATGGCCCTGAGTTTATTGTTGACCGTGGACAAAATCCAGGTCTGGATCAGGTCATGTCGAACTCTTCTATGTATTTTTGTTTGACAAATTCAGTCAAAAAAAAGCTTAAAATAACATAATGCCAAAATTCGCCATTTAAAAACGATATTTTTTAGCTTAGGGTTTAGGTGCCCAATTCCACATAAACGAGCGCTTGGGCGCCGCTTCGCGGCGCCAACCGCTCTGTTTTATTCTAAAAAGAAATTATGTTGATAAATCTAACGACTTAATTTATTTTCTTTCCAATAACAATTCTCTTCTCCTTTATCTTCTCTCTCTCTCTACTTCTCTTTCTTTTCCATTCATTTTCCCCCTCTCTCTCCCACCCTCTTCCTCCTCCTCCTCCTCATCTCTCTCTCTCTCGCTAAATCTCTTTTCTCTCTTTTACTTTCTCTCTATCTCTCTCTTCCTTTATTCCTCTCTCCCTTTCCCTTTCCCTCTCTCTTAATCTCTTATCTCTCTCTCTATCTTTCTCTCTTTTCACACTCTAAATTTTTTATAATTGTCTCTTTATTTCTCTCTCAAATTTCTCTATCTCTATTTCATTCATTCTTTCTCTCTTAGTGACATAATTCTTAGCCAAAAATTAAGTAAAAATAATTTTTATTCACTAGTTGCAGTTGCAAATGAGGTACATTTCCTTTAAACTATTTGCTTAGCAAATACTGAACATTTTTAAATCAAAATTTGTCAAGAAAAAAAAAATTGGTAAGAATTTTTGAGGGAATTTTCATTTCATAGGAGTGAATTTTTTAAAAATTTTCGGTAGATTCTTAGGAGTGTATTTTTGAAATTTTTGGGGTCAATTCTTATGGGTGTATTTTCCGTTTTTATTGCATTTTTGTTCCAAAAAATGTCAAAATAGTGAAAAAATAGTGACAAAACTCCAAAATAGTGATTTTAACTATTTTAGTGACGAAGTCGCCAAAATAGTGATTTCTAGTGACCGATAATGACATCAGAATCGAAAATTTTTAATACAGAAATGCGTTTTTTAGCTCCTTTCTTCAAAACAATCGTCTCTTCCTTTCTCTCCCTCTCCCTCCTTTTTCTCCCTCTTCTTCTTTTCTCTCTCTCTCTCAATTTCTTCTCTCTCTCTATCATCACTTCACTCTCTCTCGTTTCCTTCTTTTCTCTCTCTCTCTCTCTTTCTCTCTCAATTTCTTTTCTCTATTTTCCTTTCTCTCTTTCTCTCTCATCACTTCACTCTCTCTCGTTTTCCTTCTTTTCTCTCCTCTCATTACTGTCTCTTTCTTTCTCTCTCTCTCGCTTCCTCTCTTTTCTCTCCTCATTATCTATCTCTCCTTCCTTTCTTCTCACATCAATCTCTTTCTTTCCTCTTTCTCTCCTCCGACTTACACAACAATTGCAAAATGAACAGACAAAACTTTTTGGACGAATTGGAGAAGCAATTTGCAAAATTGCTGCAGAAAAAGGAGGAGGAAAATTGTAAATACGGTAGGGGTACTGTAAATTTCGAAAAAAACAGAAATTAATCGGGTCGCAATCGTATCGTTTTATAGATTTGTTTATATAGCATAAATCATGGTAATAACAGCAATCATCGACTATATTATTAAAAAATGTATAATAAATTTAAAATACTTTATTAAACCTTTTTTAAAGTTGCAACCATATTACTGGTGCTATAAAGCATGAGTCAAAAAATTGAAGTGCCACAATAAGTGCCACAATATTTCTTTGCAACTTTCAAAGGGAAATTCTAATTATAATAAGAAAAAAAATAATACATATTTTGAGGTTCTCAACAAATTTTATATATTTACAATATTTCGTATAAATTACTGTTAAAAAATATATTTATTTACATACTTTTTCATAATTGAAAATGTTAAGGAATTTTGCGAAAAGTTTGCCAAATTGGAGTTGGAATTGAACGAAAAGCAAAATGAAACACGTGGGTTCTTCTTATTTAAAAAGAAACATTAAAATTGCTCAAAATATTTTCATGACAATTTCATATTTTAATTTAAGATTTTAAGAGAATTTTATTGTTAAGTTTCGCTCGGCAGAATCGCTCAATTGATAAATGAGGAGAAGAAACATTTGGACAAAATCACTGCTGAATTTAACAATCGTCATGAAGAACAAACGGTGAATGAATCGTGACCGGACATTTGGACAGTGGACATTGGACAGAGGACATTACGACAGTGAGTGAATTTTTTACTATTATAAATGGCTTTAGCAGCAATAAAAAATATTTTCTTAGGCAATTTGGCAATTCTTCTAAACCGATTAGTAAATTTGTAAGTGCCCGGCTCATTAATAAACAGCAATAAATTTCATCTTGTGTATTTTAAAAAAAAACATAATTTGTCTTGGTTTTAGAAGGAATCAATAGTGCTTGATCAGACTTAAGAAAATTCAATTACCTAAATATTCTTAAAAAAATATTTTTATTGCTGCTAAAGCCATTTATAATAGTAAAAAAAATTCACTCACTGTCGTAATGTCCTCTGTCCAATTGTCCGGTTCTGTCCAAATGACTTCACTGTCGTAATGTCCACTGTCCAAATGTCCAAATGTCCGGGAGCCGAATGAATTGGCTTGGCAAAAACTTAAATAAATAAATTAGTTGTGTTTTAGGCAAATATATTACAAATTCCAAAAATAATTTATTTTAATCCGGGCTTTTCGAGCTCGCTGAACACAAATATGGTATCCATTCGACCAGTTCGGGATTATTAAAATAGTTTAATAAGAATTGATAAATAAGGTGCAAAATGAATTCCGCCAAAATTGTTGGGATGCCCTCGCTTGTCAAATCGGCTGTTTATTAATGGCAAACTTTTGACGATCAATTACAAAGGATTTTTAATGTTTGGTAATTAATTCTAATGAAAATATTTTTAAAATTTATTTTTTCAAGGCTATTGTTCCATCTTCGCTAAACATTCCATTTTGTTGAACAAAGATTGCTCCAACATTTTTTACTTTGAAATTTCAGTCGCAAAAATGAAAAGGTGAGGTGATCAGAAGAAAACAATGCGTTTCAGGAAGTTTGGCTTATCAAAACAAAAATATGGCATGAAAGATTTAATTTTTTAAACCTTAAGCTTTAAAAAATTAAATTTAAATGATGGATTTTTAATAAAATAATTCAATGACTCTTAAAAGGCAAAAAAAATTTTTAGATTTTCTACCCTCTCCACTCCTCCCTTCGTCGGCACACCGCCGCCGCCGTCGGCGTTGTTTTTTGACTTCGAAAACAGATGTTCAAACTTTTTTAAAAGTTTTGCCTTTTAAAAATTTAGTTTTATTCTAAATAATTGAAAATTTTTTGCCTTTTCGAAAAAATGTTCAAAATTTTGGAAAACTTAAGTCACAAAGTTGATTATTGAATGGGAAAAATTAGAGATACAACACTATGTTCCCGCCCCACAAGAAATTAAAATTTTTTTGTAAACTTGGAAATCTTTCAAGAAAAACACCCAGGGCCAAGCCCATAGCCCGAAAAATTTTAGTACGCTTTTGAACCGTTGCGGCACTTACGCATATTCGAGCACTGCCAATTGTGTGCTTAATGGGTCCTGGAAAAATGCTGATGTCAAATTTTTTCCTGGCGATGTTGTCGGGTGCGGCGTTAATTTGGCCACCCAACAAATTTTCTTCACCAAAAATGGCCATCGATTGGGTTAGGAAAATAAATTAAAGGAATTTTTAAAATTTTATTTTTAGATTTTGCCTTTTTACACAACCATTTGTTGGATGCTTCTTCTGCTGATCAATTGTTCCCATTTGTTATTTTGTGGAATTCTGGGGATCAAATTGAGGCAAACTTTGGGCCAAAGTTCAAATTCGATATGACCACTCTTTGAAGAAACACATACTAAATGTATTTAATGGATTTCTTGACGTTTTGACCAATTTTGTTGGTTGCTTATTCCATTTGTCGAATTATAAAGCTTTTCAATAAACAATTTTAATTTAAAATTTCTCATAACAGTCCCCAGCCAGAAATATATTTTGGGCGGGAAATCCGAAAAGCTTTTTTGCTAACGGACTAAAAAATTTCTCTTGTATTCTTTTTCAAAATTCATCGCCGTGAAGAAAAAATAGGATTTTCTATCGCACAAACAAATGATAAAATCTTGCAATTTGGAGTCAATTTTCCAACAAAAAAAATGGTTAAAGGTTGGTCTGTCTATTCCGCTATACATCACCGTAGAAAACAAACAAAAAATTGTCAATTTTTTTCGTAAAAAATTATTCTAACAATTTTGGTAGATTTCATTCTGGTCTAAACGCGCCTTGCCTCCTCTTTCAACAAACCTTTGAAAAAACAAAACCGGAGTTACATTTTCAAATTCATTATTTCTCTAAAATGGAATTTTTTTATCATTTAAAAAATGCCTTCATAATGGACAACAGGAGAAAATACAATATAAAATATTCGTTGTCTGAACTAAGTTTGAGCCAGTAAGTAGTTACCCTCCCCGACTTGTCGTCAGTGCGCGAAATGTTTTTCGCGCACAAACGCCAGGGTGCAAATGTGTGTTTGGTTGGGGTGGGCCAGAAATTTGCATTTTACGAATACCTCGCCCCTCCCGGGTGTATTGCGGTTCCTCCGTCCCTGCCATTTCCCACGAAAATTCAAAAAAAAAATTACCAAAAAAATTATGCAAGAAAAAAATCTTAGAATTTTTACAGAAAATTACAAGAAAAATTTTTCGAAAAATTTATGGTGTATTACAAAGATTTTCAAAAATCGCTGAAAATACGAAATGAAAAAACGGTATCACATGATGAAAAATTTATGTTTGGAAAAAAACGCATTGTTATGGAGTTGCAATTCATATTTCTTTGAATTATGGGGATAAAATTAATAGTTGTTAAAAGCTTCATTTTTCCTTAATTAATGAAGTAAATTTGATTGAGCAGGCAACTGACTGTACGACGGATGAGAAAGAAGGGAAATAAGCAATTTCCCTCATTTTTTGCTCAAACAATTTCTTTTTCTGGGGGGGGGATAGATTTTTGAGGTCAATGAGTGACCATTGGACGCCTTTAACTATTCTCCAATTGATTTTCGTTGCGTAATGCCGTCCAATGGTCATCCATTGGAGTTAAAAATCTCACCAAAAACTTTATTTATTTTTTTTTGCTTCTTTTTTGTTTTTTTGATTCTCACATAATTAATTGAAATAAAAAATTTTTTCTTTTACAGACAAATTGTAGGGGGCTTCAAGACGGATCTGCGCTTCCAACCAAATGCGACAACAATTTGTTCTCCAGCGACTTGGGCGCCAAATTACACCACCAGTCGAGTTGCCGGCAGCAAAACGACGGAAGACAACGGCACAGCAACGGGACTGTTCCGATCAGCATCTGCATTTGTCTCAGACCAAATTGTTCAACGAAAATTGGCAATTGTACAAACAATTGTACGACAACCGCACCACCGAATATGAAGACATCGAACCAACAAATCTGCGGCGGCGTTGTCCAACATGTCAACAGACATTCCGTTTTGTCTTGGCGCGCTTCTCTTCAGTCCGGTTTCAAACTCCTTGGTTGCCGCGGATGCAGAAACATCAGTCCCGAAAAGCCGGCTGGATTTTGTTGGATGTGTCTTTCTTGGTGGGTTTGATTATTATTATTTTTTTTGAAATTTCATCAATTAAAGGTAAATTTTGAAAAATTAAATGTTTGAACGTATAACATTTCTTTATCAATTTTTAAAAATTTTAAAATTTAGTAAAATTTTGGCCTAAAATTAATAAAAAGTGAATAATTTTTTATCAAATATAACTGTAGACCATTCGGCCGAATGGTCTACAGCTCAGTCATAACACTGATGATCAAATTATCGGTCACAATCATTTAATATCATTTTCAATACTATTTAGGCTATCTACAAAGAAAGGACCAAAAATGGGGGAAGAGATTCTTTTCTCCGATGCTTTTCTCCTCCTCCCGCCTAATTTGAGGCGCTTATTATTAATGGAAAATGAGCTCTTTGTGCACAAAAGAAGCACAGCAAAAAGTCTGTCTGTGCTGGAGGTTCCATTGATGGGAAAAAATAATGTCGGATCAGATCAGAACAGCAGAACGATGGTCGAATAATTTGGTGGGGGGGGCGGCTAATCTAATGGGAAATTGTTGCTTAATCAACAGATCGTTGCTAATTGTATAACTCTGATCAATATTTAAAATTGATGATGCCATTCGATAATCCTAAATGATTATCAATTAGCCTGAATTTCAAAGAAATTTATTAAAATTCAAAAACCTATGAGCAGAAGGGTTTTAATTTTTGTCCAATTTTTTGAAACCTAATCTTTTTTTTTTGAAATTTTGCAGCCAAATAATGAACCCATGTTTTTGCTAATGCTAAATCTATCGAATAATTCAAGATCTAATTAGTTATTATGAAAAATTTTAATTATAATAGAATTTAGATAACCACACACCACCATAAGAATGATGGGAATTCGCGATAGAAAAAACTGGCAAAACTTTGCAGTTTTACGAGAAGCACTTGCGTTGGCACAATCTTATTTCTACATGTGGCAGATCGGAGCTAAGAAAAGGGAAATGAGACAAAAACTGTTTGAATTGTATCCATCGTTCAACAGCGGCGAATTATTCCGCAGAGACATCACCAAAAAGCACCCTGCTGATCAACTCCGACGAAAAGCCGACCACCATCAGCACATAAATCAAAAAATTGGGCGGGGTGGCGGAATGGGTGGGAGGACGGGGAAATTGGGAGGGAGAGAGAGACAGAGAAGAAAAAAAGAAATAGAGGAACAGTGAGAGAGAGAGATAGAAAGGAGAAAGAGAGACTGATTGTGAGACAGACAAAAGAATAACTGGTCGAGAGCATAACGCCAAAATGAGGGGGGAAGGGGATGATTTATTTTTGTGATGGCAGAAGCATTGCGGAGTTTCAAGCCTCGGTTGGGGAGATTTTTTGACCTCCAAAATTTGGGGAGAGCTCAATGAGACTGGTAACTATTTCATAAATCCTGGATATCAGAATTTTAGCTAATAAAAAGCTTTTATCAATATAAAATATATTTAATTGAAAAGTATTACGTAACCGTCAAACAATTTAATTGATTTTTAATCATAAAAAAATTTACACTCTTATTAACGCGCATTTAAAAAAAAAATTCTGTTAGTAATAAATTTGGCCTTTTTATTTTAAATAAAAATGAAAATCGAATTTTAAAATTTTTATTTTATTCTCTAATGAATTAAAAGAATTTTATGGCAAATTTACGGAAAAAAAGAATAATAATTTTGATAGGAATTTTAACAGCAAAGGTTTTCACAAACAGTGAATTAATGGAGGAGGCGGAGGAGAAAACGGACAATTTGAACAAAAAAGGCAATAAATTCGCCCTGGGGGGAAATCCACGGAAAAGCGCCGAAACGCAAAATCAATTGAACCAACGGACGGACGACCAAAGAAAGAAAGGACCACCGGCGGATGACCCAAAAAGCGAAAGCAGCGACGCATCATCAGCAGAAGAAGAAGAAAGAGCGGAAGGAAGCCGCGGGAGAAATAAATTCCATCGCTTCGCTTTTTAGCGGGGAACCAGCGGATGTGAAAGTGAATTTTTATGGGGCGATTAAATGTGCCATTTTGCGAGACGGAACTGCGAACTGTACGAAGTTTTTGATGAGTTCAAGAAGTGTCCATTTTTTGGTAGGCTTGCTCGATAGATAGCGGATTAGCTCTGCTGTCCTGTCTTTTCAAAAACTGAAAAATTGTGGACTGATTTTTCAAAAGCTTTTTCCACCAGCGAAAAAGAAAAATCGTTAAAAAATCGAATGTTCAGAGGAAAATATTTTTTTTCAATAAAAAAGATTAACAATTTTTTCAACCAATAAAAAAATTTATCGATTTAAATTTTGTTCTTAAAAATTTTTTTCCGGCGGCGCCTATCGTCACCGCCGGACCCTTCCCCACAGTTTCCCAAAATCTCTTTGGATAAAGTGCGCGCCGAAAAAAAGGGTGTAACTTTCCCCAAAAAAAATCCAAAATAATGTAAAATTACTTTAAATATTTTGAAACCCATTAAAAAAATTTTCAAATAAATATAGAAATAAACGAAAAACAGTTTGAAATTACCTTTTACATATTTAAAAATTTAAAAATTTAGCCTATTAAATATTTTAAAAAAAATTATTATATTTTATTTTTTTGAAAAATTCCGACTTCCGAGTTCCGACATTTTTGGGATCGTAATTCCGATTTCGGACTTCCGAAAAATTTTTGGGCCTTGGACACCGACTGTTCTATTTCACGCCAATTGTTCCAAATCTGCTTGACGCTTCTACAACAGGTCCAAAGCCAACAGAGTGAACTTTTCACTCTCAAGCAGCGGCAAATTGCGGACGAAGCTGTGCAAGATCACGAGCGGCGGCGAAGCGTTGTCGTAATGGGGCAGAAACAAAAGCCATCCGAGCGAGTCGCTGCGGACCGAACGGCCATCTCAGGCGTTCTCGATGAGCTTGGCATCGAGAGCCCGATCACTGTTTACAGAATGGGTTCCCCGGACCAAGCAAAGACAGGTAAAAACCGCCCGCGGTTGATGAAAGTAATTTTCGGCTGCTCAAAACATCAGAGACAAACCTTGGCTCAATGGAACAAACTGCGCGCTCAAATCAGTCAAAAACTGGGGATGAGCAACATCAAAATTCGCCCTTCACTCAGCCAAGAGGAACTCAAGGCCCGACGTGTGCTGCAGGAAGAGTGCAGCAGAAAAAGAAAGGAAGATGGCGGCGAGTGGGTGGTTTACGCTGACAAAGTGATGCTGAGGTCAGACATTGCGGCATTTAAAAATACCACCAATTGACTTGCTGTTTTACCAAATCACATTCATAAAACATTAATAAATTCGCATTTTTCCGGTCTTAAGCATGTTAAACCTAATAATCCAATAAGAGAAAAAGGGGACGTTAAAGCCTATTTAGTTAATATTAGATCAATTTACAACAAAATTGATGAAATATCTTTAAATTTAGTAAATAATAACATGAAATTTGTCTGTTAACTGAAACGTGGACAAAGGAGGAAAACCCAATCCTCTTTAGTCCATGGATAATCGAAAATTATAACTTTATTTTTTGTCATAGAAAATCTCAAAAATTAACACGTGGGGGTGGTTGCGGTGTTTTAATTAAGAAAGAAATTGAGTTTTTTGTTAAATTTTCTGAAACAAAATATAATTGCGAAATTTTGGTTTTTCAATTACAAAAACTAAAATCAATTAGATTTGTGCTTGTTTATCGACCACCCAAGACAACATATAGACAAACCAAGGAACTTTTTAAATTTTTAGAAACATTCTATAGCCATAATTGTGTTGTGTTGGGTGATTTTAATTTTCCGAATAAAGACCTGGTATGGAAGGAAGGGCAGCCCATTTCTATGAGTAAATTTGGTGAAATTTTTTGCCACTTTTTTAGTAAGCTTTCTTTTTTCAATGCCACGAGTGGACCCACCAGGGGAAATTCGTGGTTAGACTTAGTTTTGCCGGCAAATGATCAAATTGTAAAGCAATGTACTATTGAAGGTGGTGTTTTTTCATCGGATCATTTAGCGCAAATTTTCACATTGACTATTCCAAAAACACTACAAAAAACAAAATTCTTTTACACTCGACGGTTTTTTCCGTCGAATGTGTCTCTTTTTAATATTATGGTTTCTTCTAGAATTAGCGCTTTATCTAATGAGCATTTTACTGTAAACGAAAAATACAACGCCTTTAATAATACACTGCTAGAAACCTTAAACGAGTGTATTCCAATGAAAAAAATTACCAAAAAAGATTTGACCCCTAAATATCCAACGCATTTATTGGCCTCCATCAAAGAGAAAGCCAGACTGTATAGGCAATGTAAAACTGACCCAACAAAAAAAGCACTTTATGATAGCATTAGTTTACATATAAAAATACAAACAAATAAATTTCACTCGCAAATTGAGAAAAAGGCTATTTCAAAGGGAAGAAATTCCATTTTTAAATACCTACAAAAATACGATGTTAATCCCTTTGAAATACCGAATTTAGTCTTTGAAAACAAATGCTATCATGATGGTGATGAAAAATGTGAATTATTTGCCAACTTATTTGCAAATTCGTTTAACAATTCTGATGTTGACCCAGGCTACCTAAACTTGGGCAATACTTTTGTTAATCAATGTTTTATATCAGATATAGACTTTAACATCATCGAGACACAAAAACTTTTGAAAAAACTTCCGAATAAAAACGGGACCTCCCCGGATAATATTAGCTATAAAATATTGAAAAACTGCCATTCTTCATTAGCAACTGTTATTACTGACCTATTCAGGATTTCATTAGACTCTGGTTCTCTTCCAGATATCTGGAAGGAATCAATAGTTTTTCCTCTTTTCAAAAAAGGGGACAAATTTAATCCTGAAAATTATAGGCCTATTTCTATAACCTGCTCACTTTGCAGGGTTATGGAAAGAATTCTTAGCCAAAATATTTACAACTTTCTCCTAAAAAACAATAAAATTTCGGAATACCAATTTGGTTTTGTTAGAAATAGGTCTACGACAAGTCAACTAATAACAGTTGTGGAAGATTGGTACGAGGCAATTATAAATGGAAAAAATGTTGACTGTATTTATATTGATTTTCAAAAAGCATTTGACTCAGTGCCCCATAATTTACTTTTATACAAATTGGAAAAAATTGGTATAAAGGGCAAACTTTTAATGTGGATAAAGGGCTTTTTGAGTAATAGGACTTTTCGAGTTAAAATTGGGGATTCTTTATCCTCAAGTAAAAAAGTTACCTCTGGCGTCCCCCAGGGCTCTGTCCTGGGCCCTTTATTATTTTTGATTTATATTAACGATCTTCCTGATGCCTTGCCATCAGGAGTGAAAATAAAATTATATGCTGATGATGTTAAATTATATATTTGTTATAAAGCAAGAGCCGACACGGAAATTATGCATAAAGCATTGCATAATTTATTCGAATGGGCAAATAAATGGCAAATAAAAGTTTCAATTCAAAAAACTTTTGTATTATATTTGGGTTCAAAAAACCCAAAAGAAACATATAAATTTGATGGAAATACAATAAATGCTGTGGATACAACTAGGGATTTAGGAGTAATCATTGATAACAAATTACAATTTTCCGATCATATTAACCAAATAACAAGGAATGCGTATTCACGTATGCGTTCCTTGTTCCGAATAATTAAATCCAAATCATCTAAGATTTGGATTACGTTATATAAAACTTATATTAGGCCTTTATTGGAATACGCTCCGGAGGTTTGGAATCCGTCTCTTCAAAAAAATATTAAAAAAATCGAAAAGTGTCAAAAATATTTCACCAAAAGGGTATTTTTTAAATGCAGCCTTCCGCCAATTCCATACCAAAATCGATTAGAATACCTGCAACTGCCAACACTTGAGAATAGGCGAAAGCTGTTTGATCTGTTCATGGCGCATAAAATTGTTTATGGCCGAACAGATCTGAAACTATTTTCTATTTTTAATCCATCAGCACGCTTTAACATCCCCTTTTACAGATTTAACACAAAATACAAACTGGGCATTAGATTTTCTACCCTCTCCACTCCTCCCTTGAATCAATTTAAAAGCATAAAACTTGTTTTGTTTTTTGACTTCGAAAACAGATGTTCAAACTTTTTTAAAAGTTTTGCCTTTTAAAAATTTAGTTTTATTCTAAATAATTGAAAATTTTTTGCCTTTTCGAAAAAATGTTCAAAATTTTGGAAAACTTAAGTCACACTTTTTAAATTAATCATGTAACAAATGATAAAAGTAGTTGAGAGATGGGGCTTGCACCATCCATATATTTGGTCACTTACTCTACGACATTTATCTGATAGTCGTCAGAGTAAGTGGTTCTCGCCCTTCTGACTTTTTTATTTTTTATGAATAAACAAATAAATAATTGGAGGGGGCATTCTACCAGAGAGGGGCATTCAAATAGCGGATTTACGGTAAATTGGTTTTTTTATCACAGTAATTTCATAGGTTTTGATGGCCCATAACTTTTTCCAATTTCTTTTTTATCCAAAAATTCCTTCGGATTCATGATTAGCAGAACGTGAGGAATCGATTGGTGTCTATTTGGTCGCAATTCCATGCGTTTATGGCTTTGGATGGTTCAGTCCCAAAGCCATTTGGCCATTTCAGTCCCGGGTCTGTAACTCTTCAGGGATTGGTTCCCGCAGAAAAATTCTTTCGGATTCTTCCATTACAGACCTAGAGGAATCGATTGATATACAGTCAGGTGCAAAAGTATTGCCTCAAAAAAATTTTTTTTTAACTGGTTTTCTCAAAAATGAATGGTGAAAAAAAGTCTTATTTACGCCAAAAGAAACACTAATTACAGTGCTAATAAATAGCCAAAAACTGCCCCGATAACTCTCTTTGTCGACGAGAAAATTGGTCATGATCCAATTGACCCCACATTCTGACGGAAAATTCATCGCCGTGAAGAAAAAATAGGATTTTCTATCGCACAAACAAATGATAAAATCTTGCAATTTGGAGTCAATTTTCCAAAAAAAATGGTTAAAGGTTGGTCTGTCTATTCCGCTATACATCACCGTAGAAAACAAACAAAAAATTGTCAATTTTTTTCGTAAAAAATTATTCTAACAATTTTGGTAGATTTCATTCTGGTCTAAACGCGCCTTGCCTCCTCTTTCAACAAACCTTTGAAAAAACAAAACCGGAGTTACATTTTCAAATTCATTATTTCTCTAAAATGGAATTTTTTTATCATTCCACAGAGCAAGAGAGGTAATCAAAACTGACTACTATAAAAATGATCAATTTTCTACCATTTTTCCTTGAAATACAGTAGGAATCAGTCATTTTTATAGTAGTCAGTTTTGATTACCTCTCTTGCTCTGTGGGTATAGGTCATAGACCTACCATCCCAAGGGCAATTCGGTAGAGAATTTTGTCCTCTTTCTGGTGCCAATTTGTGTTCGACAAGCAATGCGTAATGAAAACGAGGTGCAGCTGCTTTTACTGTTGTGAGGAGAAATACGCAAAGAATTGCCCCGACGGATGTTACAACTAGAGACCGGTAAAAAAAAATTTCCGGGAGCGGGAGCGGGATCGGGAGTTCAAAATTTTACGGGAAGGGAGTCCCGAACGGGAATCCCGTTAAAATCCCGTCCATTTTTAACGGGAGTCCCGGGCGGGAGTAATTCGAAAATTTAATTAAAAACTCACAAAAATATTTTTAATGCACAAATTTGAAGGACAATCCTTTTATTCGATACAGAAAAATTAGAATATGCAAAAAGTTGAAATAAAAAAACAGATTTTAGGGTCGAAAATCAGAAAATTTTTTTCAAATTGCTGAAGGAGAACCGAATAATTGTAAATCTTTTTTAAATCTTAATTGTCGAACAAAAGTTAAAGGAGCTGATCATAATGATTCGAAGCTAAAATTAGTTTTTTGTTCTTTAAGTCACAGTTGATGCACCAAATTCGGCTAGAACAGCCAATTTTTTTTAATTTTAAAAAAATTGTCTTAGTTTTCGAGTTGTATGTTCAAGAGTTAAGTTTAAAACGAATAAATAGACGAAAAATAGAAAAAAACAATTTTATTAATGCAAGAATAAGTAAGGGAAAAATAGTGAGTAAGAATGGCAATGCTAAATGAGAAAACAATGCGCTTGTGCAGCATATAAGCTGCGTCAATACAATTTGGACTCAATTAGAGATAAGACAAAGATTTGGTAAACGGAATTTGTTTAAGGCTTTGATTCGATTGCGAATCCAAATGAGGATGTAAATTCTCATTAATCTCAGATCTTTCGATACTGGCTCAAACTTAGTTCAGACAACGAATATTTTATATTGTATTTTCTCCTGTTGTCCACCATTATGAAGGCATTTTTTAAATGATAAAAAAATTCCATTTTAGAGAAATAATGAATTTGAAAATGTAACTCCGGTTTTGTTTTTTCAAAGGTTTGTTGAAAGAGGAGGCAAGGGCGTTTAGACCAGAATGAAATCTACCAAAATTGTTAGAATAATTTTTTAGGAAAAAATTGACAATTTTTTGTTTGTTTTCTACGGTGATGTATAGCGGAATAGACAGACCAACCTTTAACCATTTTTTTTTGGAAAATTGACTCCAAATTGCAAGATTTTATCATTTGTTTGTGCGATAAAAAATCCTATTTTTTCTTCACGGCGATGAATTTTGAAAAAGAATACAAGAGAAATTTTTTAGTCCGTTAGCGAAAAAAGCTTTTCGGATTTCCCGCCCAAAATATATTTCTGGCTGGGGACTGTTATGAGAAATTTTAAATTAAAATTGTTTATTGAAAAGCTTTATAATTCGACAAATGGAATAAGCAACCAACAAAATTGGTCAAAACGTCAAGAAATCCATTAAATACATTTAGTATGTGTTTCTTCAAAGAGTGGTCATATCGAATTTGAACTTTGGCCCAAAGTTTGCCTCAATTTGATCCCCAGAATTCCACAAAATAACAAATGGGAACAATTGATCAGCAGAAGAAGCATCCAACAAATGGTTGTGTAAAAAGGCAAAATCTAAAATAAATTTAAAAAATTCCATTAATTTATTTTCCTAACCCAATCGATGGCCATTTTTGGTGAAGAAAATTTGTTGGGTGGCCAAATTAACGCCGCATCCGACAACATCGCCAGGAAAAAATTTGACATCAGCATTTTTCCAGGACCCATTAAGCACACAATTGGCAGTGCTTGAATATGCGTAAGTGCCGCAACGGTTCAAAAGCGTACCATCCAATGGCATTTTCGGCTGTTTCGGGGCGAATCCGATGATCGCATCGCTATAAAATGCGAAAGTTAAATTTAATAAAGGTGCAAGCCCCATCTCTCAACTACTTTTATCATTTGTTACATGATTAATTTAAAAAGTGTGACTTAAGTTTTCCAAAATTTTGAACATTTTTTCGAAAAGGCAAAAAATTTTCAATTATTTAGAATAAAACTAAATTTTTAAAAGGCAAAACTTTTAAAAAAGTTTGAACATCTGTTTTCGAAGTCAAAAAACAAAACAAGTTTTATGCTTTTAAATTGTATTCAAGGAGGAGTGGAGAGGGTAGAAAATCTAAAAAAAAATTTTTTTGCCTTTTAAGAGTCATTGAATTATTTTATAAAAAATCCATCATTTAAATTTAATTTTTTAAAGCTAAGGTTTAAAAAATTAAATCTTTCATGCCATATTTTTGTTTTGATAAGCCAAACTTCCTGAAACGCATTGTTTTCTTCTGATCACCTCACCTTTTCATTTTTGTGACTGAAATTTCAAAGTAAAAAATGTTGGAGCAATCTTTGTTCAACAAAATGGAATGTTTAGCGAAGATGGAACAATAGCCTTGAAAAAATAAATTTTAAAAATATTTTCATTAGAATTAATTACCAAACATTAAAAATCCTTTGTAATTGATCGTCAAAAGTTTGCCATTAATAAACAGCCGATTGTGACAAGCGAGGGCATCCCAACAATTTTGGCGGAATTCATTTTGCACCTTATTTATCAATTCTTATTAAACTATTTTAATAATCCCGAACTGGTCGAATGGATACCATATTTGTGTTCAGCGAGCTCGAAAAGCCCGGATTAAAATAAATTATTTTTGGAATTTGTAATATATTTGCCTAAAACACAACTAATTTATTTATTTAAGTTTTTGCCAAGCCAATTCATTCGGCTCCCGGACATTTGGACAGTGGACATTACGACAATGAAGTCATTTGGACAGAACCGGACAATTGGACAGAGGACATTACGACAGTGAGTGAATTTTTTTTACTATTATAAATGGCTTTAGCAGCAATAAAAATATTTTTTTAAGAATATTTAGGTAATTGAATTTTCTTAAGTCTGATCAAGCACTATTGATTCCTTCTAAAACCAAGACAAATTATGTTTTTTTTTAAAATACACAAGATGAAATTTATTGCTGTTTATTAATGAGCCGGGCACTTACAAATTTACTAATCGGTTTAGAAGAATTGCCAAATTGCCTAAGAAAATATTTTTTATTGCTGCTAAAGCCATTTATAATAGTAAAAAATTCACTCACTGTCGTAATGTCCTCTGTCCAAATGTCCGGTCACGATTCATTCACCGTTTGTTCTTCATGACGATTGTTAAATTCAGCAGTGATTTTGTCCAAATGTTTCTTCTCCTCATTTACCAATTGAGCGATTCTGCCGAGCGAAACTTAACAATAAAATTCTCTTAAAATCTTAAATTAAAATATGAAATTGTCATGAAAATATTTTGAGCAATTTTAATGTTTCTTTTTAAATAAGAAGAACCCACGTGTTTCATTTTGCTTTTCGCTCAATTCCAACTCCAATTTGGCAAACTTTTCGCAAAATTCCTTAACATTTTCAATTATGAAAAAGTATGTAAATAAATATATTTTTTAACAGTAATTTATACGAATAATGTGAATATATAAAATTTGTTGAGAACCTCAAAATATGTAAATAAAAGTCCTAATAAATTATTTTCATAATTTTCAAATAAAATTGAGTCGCATTTTCAAATTTTAGGAAAAAATTTAAATGCCAATCTTATGAAAATACCAATTGCTGCTTCTCATTGTCAGTTTTGTTCAATTCACCATTTCCTTCCAAATGCTTTTGTTCAGCCAATGCTTAACATGGAAATTGCCATTATTATTGTCAAGACACCCTAAATATTGTAATTAATTAATTTTTGGTCCAAAGCCAACAGAGTGAACTTTTCACTCTCGAAATTTACAGTACCCCTACCGTATTTACAATTTTCCTCCTCCTTTTTCTGCAGCAATTTTGCAAATTGCTTCTCCAATTCGTCCAAAAAGTTTTGTCTGTTCATTTTGCAATTGTTGTGTAAGTCGGAGGAGAGAAAGAGGAAAGAAAGAGATTGATGTGAGAAGAAAGGAAGGAGAGATAGATAATGAGGAGAGAAAAGAGAGGAAGCGAGAGAGAGAGAAAGAAAGAGACAGTAATGAGAGGAGAGAAAAGAAGGAAAACGAGAGAGAGTGAAGTGATGAGAGAGAAAGAGAGAAAGGAAAATAGAGAAAAGAAATTGAGAGAGAAAGAGAGAGAGAGAGAGAAAAGAAGGAAACGAGAGAGAGTGAAGTGATGATAGAGAGAGAGAAGAAATTGAGAGAGAGAGAGAAAAGAAGAAGAGGGAGAAAAAGGAGGGAGAGGGAGAGAAAGGAAGAGAGAGAGAGAGAAACGAAAAGAGAGCGATAAGAAATTGAGAGAGATTCATAAAACATTAATAAATTCGCATTTTTCCGGTCTTAAGCATGTTAAACCTAATAATCCAATAAGAGAAAAAGGGGACGTTAAAGCCTATTTAGTTAATATTAGATCAATTTACAACAAAATTGATGAAATATCTTTAAATTTAGTAAATAATAACATGAAATTTGTCTGTTAACTGAAACGTGGACAAAGGAGGAAAACCCAATCCTCTTTAGTCCATGGATAATCGAAAATTATAACTTTATTTTTTGTCATAGAAAATCTCAAAAATTAACACGTGGGGGTGGTTGCGGTGTTTTAATTAAGAAAGAAATTGAGTTTTTTGTTAAATTTTCTGAAACAAAATATAAGAGATTGAGAAAGAGATAGAAAGGAGAGAGAGGGAGAGAAAGGAAATGAGAGAGATAGAAAGAGAGGAGAGAAAAAGGCGAGAGAAAGATTGCAAGGAACTTTTTAAATTTTTAGAAACATTCTATAGCCATAAGAGAGAGAAAGAATGAATGAAATAGAGATAGAGAAATTTGAGAGAGAAATAAAGAGACAATTATAAAAAATTTAGAGTGTGAAAAGAGAGAAAGATAGAGAGAGAGATAAGAGATTAAGAGAGAGGGAAAGGGAAAGGGAGAGAGGAATAAAGGAAGAGAGAGATAGAGAGAAAGTAAAAGAGAGAAAAGAGATTTAGCGAGAGAGAGAGAGATGAGGAGGAGGAGGAGGAAGAGGGTGGGAGAGAGAGGGGGAAAATGAATGGAAAAGAAAGAGAAGTAGAGAGAGAGAGAGAGAGAGAGAGAGAAGATAAAGGAGAAGAGAATTGATATTGGAAAGAAAATAAATTAAGTCGTTAGATTTATCAACATAATTTCTTTTTAGAATAAAACAGAGCGGTTGGCGCCGCGAAGCGGCGCCCAAGCGCTCGTTTATGTGGAATTGGGCACCTAAACCCTAAAGCTAAAAAATATCGTTTTTAAATGGCGAATTTTGGCATTATGTTATTTTAAGCTTTTTTTTGGACTGAATTTGTCAAACAAAAATACATAGAAGAGTTCGACATGACCTGATCCAGACCTGGATTTTGTCCACGGTCAACAATAAACTCAGGGCCATTCTTAAATTGGCAAATTTCAAATTTTCAGGGCAATCATGGAGTTTACTGGTCCCGTTTTTTTTTCTTTAAAAATAATGGAAAAATTTTTCTAGGGCTATTTTACTGTGCTGAGCACGAATCCGACCTTATTTTTGACCGATTCTGAACCCCGAACCCGGATTCGAACATTTTTAAAAATAAATTTTTTTTCTTTCATTAAATTGTTAGTGAGCCTACGGCCCTAAATTAAAACAAGTGTTATCATGGTATGACCAAGTTTCCCATTATGCGTATGCTGTTTATGCTCAAGACAAACATAGATGAAAGAAAAAAACTTTAAAAATATTTTTTTGAAAAATGTTCGAATCCGGGTTCGGGGTTCAGAATCGGTCAAAAATAAGGTCGGATTCGTGCTCAGCACAGTAAAATAGCCCTAAAAAATTTTTTCCATGATTTTTAAAGAAAAAAAAACGGGACCAGTAAACTCCATGATTGCCATTTTCAGAATACCCTCGTCGAAAATTCATTAAATTGTTTTCCAAATGCTTAGCACGGCGGACGATCTGTCCGCTTCGTCCTCCTCCTCCGCCGCTTCGTTGGAGAGCAAAGACTATTGGGTGAAAAAGTGCCTTGACCTAGCCGCAGCTAAAAATGCCGCCGAGGTTTGGTCGTTTTTCTCTAAAATTTTTTGTGCTAATGGGTGGTAGAAAAAACTTGAGAATATTTTATTTTTTTATCTGTTCTAGAGGCTTTTTGAAGTTCTGATAACGAATCTCACAGCTATTTTGATCAATTTCTAAACCATAATCCGAACTCGTGCAAAAAACATTTAAATTTCTCATTTTTTGATATTTTTTTTGTAAATTAGGTTACGAAGTTGAAATTACTTAAAATATATGTAAGATTCCTTCGCAAAAACCCCCGGGAACAAATTTTACAAACCAAAAGGGCCCCCCCCCTTTGTGTTATTTCCAAATTGTTTTCTCATATTTTTTCCATTTTAGGCCCGTGTTGAACAGCTGAAGCAACGGAACGCCGAGTTGGAGTTGGAGAACAGGCAAATTCGGGAGTCCAAAGTGCGCATGCAAGTGCGGGTGGAGCAGGAGGAGGAGTACATCTCCAACATGTACGTACGCACTAAGTCACTTTGCTGAAATTTTCAACGTTTTAGGAGGGGGGGGGGGGACAACATTTTATGGAAAAAGGGTCTGGTGGGGTGGAATTTCATTTTTAGCTATACTTTAAAAGTGGCGAAAACCCAAAGGGGAGGCACCCTTTTGTTTTGTAATTTTTTGTGATAATAATTCGTGAAAAATATGTTCTCTATGGTTTTAGGGATACGAATTTTACATCCATTTCGATGGATTCCAAATCCCTAACTCGAACAAAATTTATTTTTGTAATGAATTTTCGGTTATTGTTTTGAGTTCTTTCATGGGATTCAGAATTTTTGAAAAGGAGAACAGGTTCGTGAAGCGACCCCATAAAACTCCCAGAACAAGTTTACAGGACTAGACGACAGATTATAAAAACAAAAGGGCCCTCCCTCCCTCTGTTTTAAGTAAAATTCAAATGTGCCACTTTTAAAGTAGCGCCCAATTTTTATTCAAATTCATAAAGAAAAGTTTTGGCCATCCCATTTTTCTGAAATTGGCCCAAAATCATTTTGTAAATGTTTAAAATTCGGTCAACATCATCATCTAAAAAATTGCCAAAAAGCAAATTGTGCAATACTGAATTGTATAGTAAAATGTGTCGTAATTTTCAGGCTGTTGAAGCGCATCCAAAAATTGAAGACGGACAAGGAACAGTTGGCCCAGAAATACGAGCAGGAGGAGGAGTATCTGATCAACGATTTGATGCGAAAATTGACACAGGTTCATATTTTTATTTTTCAAAAACTCATGTTTAACGGGTGGTTGGGGCTCGGTTCAACTTTTTGGCGAAACACTCCGGTTTTTTCAAAAAGGACCATTTTGTTCATGAGTTTCTCCATTTCTTTGGTTTTCCAAATTGAATGCATTTATTATCTTTCGATAGAGCCCCAAATGTTCTCTATTTATCTGCAAAATTTAAAAAAATCTCGTTAATTATCAAAAGAGATATGATCAAAAACTTCAATAATTGGTTTTCCGAATAATTTTTGCCTATAACCTCGACGGAATTCTTTGAAACATGTCCAATTCGAACAATTATGAAAGGAGTTATTAGAAAAATGCCCGTTTGAAATCGCCCAATTGATCCTTTACGGGACGACTACGTAACAGGACAAAAAGTTGTCAGCCAAATTGAATTCTTGGACAATAACTTTTTTCTCTTTGGACCCAATTTGTCATTGTTCGAAAGAGTTTGAGTTCTTCTGGCCATTAAATTTTTTTTGAGGTTTGACAGAATAATAATGAACACCTTAGACTAATGAACAAACAAAGAATACTTAATTTAATTGACAATTCATCCGACGAAATTTTGGGGTGCACCGGGGCGGCTAACCCCCTCCCCAAATTTTAGAAATTGCAAAAGTTTTTCAAAACTTAATTATTATTTATAAAATTTTTAAGGTTTTTTTTTCTAACATTTAGTGTATTTTCTTCCTTTTTTTTTTGCAGTTGGAAGGCGAACGGGACGAATTGGCCAATCGGTTGAGCACGGACCAAAGCTGGGTGGTGGCAAATCTGTTGCAGAAAATCCGCAAATTGGAAGCCGAAATCCAGAACAACCACAAAGTAACGAAGGGATATATTTGGCGAGGACACTCCGTCTCGGTTTAGCACTGACCTCATTTTTCACGCAAATTTTTCCATAAGGGGGGGGGGCAAAATCAGGCCCGTATCCAGAAAAAAATCACAAAGTTTGCCATTTTGGGCTCAAATTTTAAAAAATAATGGTTCAATTGGTCGCCTGGAAAAATTTTTTGGAAAATTTAATTCAATATGATAAGAAAATGTGCAAAATTTTCACAAAATTCTGTCAGGTTCAAGTCTGAGTTTTTTCAATCCCTGATAGCCTAAATAGTATTGAAAATGATATTAAATGATTATGACCGATAATTTGATCATCAGTGTTATGACTGAGCTGTAGACCATTCGGCCGAATGGTCTACAGCTCACAATCAGTCACAACAATCAGTTAGTTTTTTGAAAAAATCAGTAATTATTCAAACGACATAATTAATGCTATTTCGTCTATCAGGGATTGAAAAAACTCAAATTTGAACCCGTTTTTAGACATAGGCGCAAATGTCCCCCCCCCTAGCGTGTTAAGACATTTGCGGTCCGGACATTTGCGGCCTGCTGAAAATCGGACATTTGCGGCCCGACAAATGCGTTCGGACATTTGCGCTTTGGACATTTGCGGCCCATTTCTTAAGGGCCATTTTCGGACATTTGCGGTCCGGACATTTGCGGCCTGCTGAAAATCGGACATTTGCGGCCCGACAAATGCGTTCGGACATTTGCGCCTTGGACATTTGCGGCCCATTTCTTAAGGGCCATTTTCGGACATTTGCGGCCTGCGGAAAATCGGACATTTGCGGCCAACGGAACGCCAAATTATCACTTTTAATTCCAAAAAGACATTTGTGGACCGACTTTTTAGACCCCAAGACCAGAATAGGGCTCATTTATCGAAAAACCTTTTTCCTCTTAAATTTTCGCAGAACTTTATTCAATCTAGTAATTCTTTTTCAAAAATTGGGCTTGTCAAAACCCCACTAGAGCTCAAAAGTTGCTAGTCAGTCTACCAACTACTGTAGAGATCTGAGATTTCCTAATAATGTTCTCCATCCCTTTGGGATTTGTTTCGCCGATATTGTTTTCCTTCTCTTCATTGCTTCCAGTTGGGTGGGGGTTAGGAAATTTTTTTCTAGAAGACTTGAATCGGCTTATTAGAAAGAGCATTAAATTCGATTAAATGGGATGGAAAATAATTTTCTGAGGTTTTTATTTTATTGGAGTCGAAAAATTGAGCCGCAAATATCATTTTTGGCTGTGGCCGCAAATGTCCTAGGCGCAAATGTCCGACCGCATTTGTCGGGCCGCAAATGTCCGATTTTCAGCAGGCCGCAAATGTCCTACAACCCCCCGCCCCCCCTAGATACGGGCCTGGTGCCAAAATAATATTTTGAACGGAGAAGCAATTTTATAAAAAAAATTTTGGGAAAGCGAAAAAGAATGATTGGGAGGGGATTTTCAAGGAAAAATGAAGCTTTTAACAACTATTAATTTTATCCCCATAATTCAAAGAAATATGAATTGCAACTCCATAACAATGCGTTTTTTTCCAAACATAAATTTTTCATCATGTGATACCGTTTTTTCATTTCGTATTTTCAGCGATTTTTGAAAATCTTTGTAATACACCATAAATTTTTCGAAAAATTTTTCTTGTAATTTTCTGTAAAAATTCTAAGATTTTTTTCTTGCATAATTTTTTTGGTAATTTTTTTTTTTGAATTTTCGTGGGAAATGGCAGGGACGGAGGAACCGCAATACACCCGGGAGGGGCGAGGTATTCGTAAAATGCAAATTTCTGGCCCACCCCAACCAAACACACATTTGGGTGAGATTATTGAGGCCCAATCTCCAAACACAAATCATAAAATTTGAAATTCATTTGCCTTTTTCCAGTCTTTGGAGCAGTTGCGCCGCGAAAAGGTGGACTTGGAGAATTCGCTTGAGCATGAACAGGAGGCACTGTTCAACACATTGGGCAAACGGTGTGGAAATTTAAATCTCATGGAATTTTTTTATCAAATTGTTTTGTGGGGTTTTGAGCTTAATAGATAAAAATCCAATCAGGCCGTATCCAGATAAAAAATTTCGGGGAGGGCACCGAACAGCTTCTTTTTTTTTTTGCTCTTCGGGCTATATATTTTTACCAGTGTTGTTTTCCAAAAAAGTTCAGCGCCGGAGCCACAAAAACAGGCAAAAAAGACAATTTTCGCCACTTAGGGGTCAAATGGTAAACTGGGGTCCGGCGGTGCCGATGGGCGCCGCCGGAAACATTTTTTGGACTTTTAAATCAATTATGAAAAGAAAAACGTGCAAAATTTTCAAAAATATTGGCCGCCGGAATCTCGCCGCAGAAATTTCAAAAAAAAAAAAATTCAAACATAAATTTTTCAAGGAAAAAATTTTAGAAAATTTTTTTATAAGAAAATTCCAAAAAAAAACTATGCTAACTTTTTTTGAAAATTTTTCAAAAAAACAGTAAATTTTCATAAAATTTCAAAATAAAATTGCTGAAAAATTCAACAATTTTTTTCTTTAAATTTTCTTATAAAAAAAAATTTTAAGAATTTTTTCCTTGAAAAATTTCTAAGTTTGCAATTTTTTTTTTTGAAATTTCTGCGGCGAGATTTCGGCCGGCGAGATTTTGGGGTGCACCCCCATCCTCCCATGGATACGGGCCTGAATCTAATAGTTTAAAAAATAAAATTTTTCGGGCTATGGGCTTGGCCCTGGGTGTTTTTCTTGAAAGATTTCCAAACTTACAAAAAAAATTTAATTTCTTGTGGGGCGGGAACATAGTGTTGTATCTCTAATTTTTCCCATTCAATAATCAACTTTTTTTACATTAATACTTTTTGCCCCCTCTCGCCTCAGAATGGACTCGCTGGAAGCGGAGAAGCGTCGCTTGCAGGGTCGCCTCGACGAGTTGGAGGGGGGCGGAACGGCGGCGACCGTTGCGACGACGACGACAACAGTCGCCGACGGCGGCGGCGGTGTGCCGACGAATGCCGCCTAAGCACCATAAAAGCACAACATAAATTCAAATTCTATTTTTGAAACGCGTAAAACGGAAGAAAGTCGTTTCGTCGTCTTCAATTCTTTTCGTCCATTTTTCTCAACAAAAAGAAATTTTCGGCGTTTTTTTCTCTGTTTTTTTTGTTTGTATTACATAAAATACACATTTAAATATTCTCTGTTTTCTTCTATTTGTATGAAATCAATAAAAAGGAAACGATTTTTTTTTGTTGCTAATTTGATTTTAAATGTCGCAAAATTAAATCTAATTATTTTATATATGTCTTTCCCCTTATCTCTCCACTTTGGTGAGCGGTCGGTAATTTGCCTATGGTATAATACTTGAACAAGGAGGGGTGAGCCAGGGCGAGGCTTGTACGACGGAAGATTGGCGCAGGGGGGTGCGCTAGGACCAATTTTTCGTACGAAGGCCCCCAATCTTCTCCGGCGACGACCTTTTTGCTATTCAAACCAATAAAATGGGGGTCCGGCGATGCCGATAGGCGCCGCCGGGAAAATTTTGTGAGTATTTTTATGCAATTTTGGTTAAGAATAAAATTTCAAAAAAATTTACTGAAAATTTTTACTTTTTTGGGGTTCGGGGGGGGGGGCTTTAGCCCCCTCAGCACCCCCCCCCCCTGCCTACGACCTTGGCGCCGGTCTCCGGGCAGCTTATCACGGATCTTGCGTCAATTTCGATCAATTCTAAAACCTGAACCCAAATTCGAAAAAAAGTCGAAAATTAAGTTTTTGAATTTTTGCATTTTTATAAAAATAGTTTAAATGATCTCTTATTGCAGGATTGGTGGCTTTTAATTTGTTTCCGTGTTTAAGCCGTTTTTGAGCAAAATTCTTAAATTGAATTTTGGACTTTTTGTTCGAATTTGGGTCCAGGTTGAGGGACTGGTCGAAATGAACGCAAGATTCGTGATCATCTGCCCGAAAACCCCCTAAAAACATGTTTTCATTAATTTTCAAATCACAAAATATTTTTTTCAAAAAAGATGTGATACCATCGGCAGTATTACCCCAAATCCAACATTGTTGTTTTCATTAGAGAGCCCTTCACTTGCTCTGTTCACTGCTAAATTTCAAAATTTCAAGTTCAAAAGAGCCAAAAAGGTTGGAAAATCTATCTCTTTTTTAAACCTTAACGAAATTTTTCAAAATTTTGCATGCAGGCTAATAGATTACAATTAGGGCTTTCGAGGGGGGGGGGGGGGGTGCGCGCCGGCCGATGACGCATCCCTTGTATGTATGTTATCACATTAGTGGCACTTTGAATTTTCCGAACTGGACAAAATTCATTTTGACCATTTCGAATTTGGATGTTTTGTGAATTTGTTGGGGGAATTTGGCTTGAGAATTCACAAAAATTTTGTTGTACAAATTGTCTTCGGTCCGAATCACAATTTGATTGTCTGTGTATTTGTTTTTATAATCATTTCTGCCGTAACTGTTTTCGGTTTGAAAATTGTTTTGGGCAATTTGATTTGGATGGAAAACTTTTGGGTAAAAATGGTTTCGATCTGAATTCCAATTTACATGAGAGACTTCTTCATCAATATCATTTTGGCCATAATTTGCTGAAAATCGGTGCCGAACCGGTTGCCGATTTGTCATGTCATTTCCACCCACATAGCCAAAATTTTGAAATTCGAAGGCGTTATCCCCAATCATTGGTTCTTGTTGGTAAAATTGGGGAGAAAGAGCAGACGGAGAAAAACTTGAAAATTGTCGCTGAAAAATAAATTAGGGAAAAATTCGAAATTGAATAGGAAAGTCAAATGCTCCTTGTTGCACAATTGGTTTTGCAATTCGGCTACTGAAAGGCTGGGTTTACGCCGTTTCTGCAGGAGCGCCACGTTGGAGAAAGAAGGAATTATATTGTGGGGAGGGAATTGGAAATCAGAGTTGGGGATTGGATTCGAGGGGATAATTCCAATTCAGCACCACTTTAGTTTTAGTCGGTAATACTGACTTTTACTGGTCCCATAAAAAAAGGAATAAAAAGGCCGTTTTTTGCGATTCTACGTTGTACTCGGGGGTTATCGGGGCCGCTGATCACGAATATGACATCAGATTTGTCATATGACAGAGTCTAATCTATGATTTTTTCAAGTCTATGATTTTTCATCAAGTAATTTTTTTTCTCTTTTTTTTTGCTGATTTCATTAAATATTATATAATTAAATGAAGATTGTATCCTACTTTTTTATAATAAAATAGAAAAAAGTAGGATACAATCTTCATTTGTTATTATATATTTAAATGAAGATTGTATCCTATAGAAAAGTAGGATATCAATTTTCATTTATATTCATTATAATAAAATAAAAAAAAAATAGCATACAATCTTTATTTATTTATTATATATTTTTATAAAATAAAAAAAGAAAAAAAATACAACCTTTATTAATCTATTATATATTTTAATGTAGATTGTATCCTATAGAGAAGTAGGATACAATCTTCATTATATATATGTTATATCGGTAAGGGGTTTCGTTGCTAAAACCAATTTCTCGGGATCGAGAATAGGTAGGGAGTTGAAATTTTGCATACGTATGCATCTTGGGACGGGGCATCTGGGAAAACTATAGGTTTTTTTGTCCGACGGCCAACTGAGTCCCAGCTGAGCTGAAACTGAGTTTGCTAACCGTCTCACTGTTACGAAAATTTTTCCTTTTGCTTTTAGGGCTTAGTGAACCCCAAAAGGCACACCCCCCAACTGTGCTCTACAATATTGCCAGCAAAATTTTTTTGATCAGATCAAAGGCCTGACCTGTAGGTTAGGCAACGTGAGGACCACCTGATTTGGACACTTCAGTACCAGGCGAATAGCTCGTAGGGGTTTGCTCTAAGCGGGGGGTGGCCAGCAGACTTTTTGTAGAGCTCAATGAGCTCGATTTTTGCAAATTTTAAAATTTCGAAAATTTTCAAAAATTTTCGAGTTAGGCCTAAAAAACGTTTTTTTGGTTTTTGAATTTTATGATTTTTTAACGATTTTTCCCAGAGAAACGGAGACAACTTTCAAGCAACCGTTTTTGATGCTCTATCGATTGGTGGTATTTTTAGAAAAATTTCGATTTTTTCCCGGAAATAGAAAAATTTTTTGGCCTCAGCGGGACATTTGAGTCCCGGGCCCATAACTCGTCAGGGGTTGATTTTAGCGAAAAAACGCCTTAGGGCAAAATTGTAGAACTTTTTAAGCTCTATCGAACGGTGTACTTCATTTTCGGAAATTTTCAAAAATTTTCGAGCTAGGCCCCCTAGAAATTTTCAAATTTTTTTTGTGGGCCAAAATGGGGGTGAAAATTTTTTTTCTGGGGTATTTTGAGGTGCTGAGCACGAATATGATGTTTGTTTTACGTTTCAGAATTTTTGGAATTTTTTAAAAATTCGAAAATATTTTTAATTTTTTTGGTCCTTGGAAATTTGGGTTAAAATTTGAAAATTCATATCTGGCCTAAGGTTTGACCAATTTTGATTAAATAAAGCATTAAAAATGGAGAAAAATCAGGAGAATTTTATGGGTTTTATTTGGCTTTTGTAACATAAATATGAAAAAAGTTATACTAGAAATTCTGGAAAAATTTGGATTTTCAGAAAAAAATTTATAATTCGCTTCTGAAAAGATATTCAGGAAAAGTAAAAAGCTACAAAAATCCGCAATTTTTAGCTCTATTTTATAAATTTTATTTCACATTTTTATCACTTTTTTGAAAAATGTTATAAAAATAAAAGTGATTTTGGGATTCCAGACCAAAGGGGGTGAGCATAGGATTTTTGAGTTGAAAATTTTTTTCACCAAAAATCTTCCAAAAGCATGTCTTTAGGGGTTATTTGGGCCGCTGATCACGAATACGTGATCAGATTTTACTTTTGACATCGTTAAGACCTCAGAATCCCTGTGTGATTGGGGATTCTGAGTCATCTTCTGTGGGGGGTGGGCGGTAGGTTCGAATCCGGCCGGTGTAAATTATTTTTCTATGACTTTTTACGTTATTTTCAATGTTTTTAATTAATTTAAAATATTTTGTTGAGTTAATAAATAAAAAATTATATTTAATTTTTTTTTTTTTGATAAATAAATTTTATAAGTTTAAATTAATTATTTTTTTAATTGATAGAATTTCATGTATTTTTTTAATTAAATTTGTTAAAAAATATTTTCATTTTAATTTAATGAATTTACTAATCACTGTTGTACCTCTTCTCATCACTTTTGTACCTCTACTAATCACTGTTGTACCTCTTCCAACACATCTTCCAACAATTTTTGTACCTCTTATGAGCTCAACAACATTTAAATACGGGCGCGAAGCACCCGTCCAAGTTCAACAAAATTTAGAAACGGGCGCGAAGCGCCCGTCCAAGTTCAACAAAATTTAGAAACGGGCGCGAAGCGCCCGTCCAAGGCCAACAAAATTTGAAAAACGGGCGCGAAGCGCCCGACTGAGGCCGCGAAGCGGCCTAATAAGCTAAAAAACGGGCGCGAAGCGCCCGTCTTGAGCCTCGATGTGGACTAAAAACCCCTAATAATTTTTTAAAAATTAAAAAAATCTCTCCAACCAATTCGATCAATTTGAATCGCTTCACAGTCTAGGTAGCGAAGCTCCGAAAGCGCGAAGCGCTTTTTCCCAGCTAAATAGCCGACGGTTCACGCACCCGCTAGTTTATTATTATATATTTTAATGAAGATTGTATCCTATAGAGAAGTAGGATACAATCTTCATTTATTATTATATATTTTAATGAAGATTGTATCCTATAGAGAAGTAGGATACAATCTTCATTTCTGAGTGCGAGATAGGCTCGCTGCCTTGGCGCATGATCATCCATTTCTGAGGGGCGCGTAAAGCGAGGCGTGAAGGCGAGGCGCGGAAGGCGAGGCGCCTCGGGTCACAAAAGACCCAAGGGGCCGTATGGCGCGCAATGGAATGCACCCTGGGTTACAGAAAACCCAAGGGGCCGGAAAGCGCGGAGAGGGAGGCGCCTCGGATTACGAAAAACCCGAGGGGCCGGACGCGCAAGGCGCCACGGGTTACAAAAAACCCGTGGGGCCCTACTCCCCCTTCCCTACAAAATCTCCAAAAACCCCACCAAAGTTGTCCTGCCAGGGTCGCCACTTATTGCGGCTCGGCCCACAAGCCGCAACGGGACAGTTCGTCGTCCATGGTTCGGGGTGGGGGTAGGAGAGGAAGGAGAGGGGGAGGGGCTACCGAATACCCAATTGCTGGGTTTTTCTCTTTATTCGGTGTACGATCGGAGCCATGAAATGAACAAATCATGGGGCTTAAATACGATCCAAATTGGTTGGGCTACAATTAATTAATAAGAAATGGGGTGATCGTATGGGGGTTTTTTCTTCCTTTTCTTTGTCGGGCATCGCTGTTGCGGCCGGTTCTTCACATGCACTCGCTGAGTTGTCATTGGCTGATCGGGCTCCTCTTTTGCGTTCCATCGGCCCACATTTGCGCAAAAATTGCACCTTGATGCTGGTCGTTCCGTTTCGAATCAATTCAAAACCGGGGGTGTCCTCTAGAGTAGAGGTCATCGGGATAACAAAGAAGCACCAACCGTTTACAAATTTTTGTATATTGATCGACATTGTTCTTTCACCGTCGTCCATCCCAAGTCCCGTATACATGTCAACAAATGCTCGAATGTATTTGTTTCTATCAAAATTAAGAGAATAGGGTGACCCGGGGAATATGTTTCCATTCGCTTCGACACCGATAGAGCGTATTTTTGCATGTTCAAAGACGAAGGGTGACTCTTTAGGATTTCCGGTATACGAACCGGTTGAAACAAACCCGACGATTAAACGTCTCGGAACAATGCTTGTAAAAACATTGTGTGAAAGATCAGAAGTGCCACGCGGGATGAAAAGACTCCTGATCTCAATTTTTCTCATAGGATATTTGGCCGGGGTGGTTTGTAGCTGATTGCTTATTATGTTATTTAATGACTGGGTAACATCTACTGTTTTTACATAAATTCTAATATCGTGTATGTTAATACGATATGTGTGCGGGTTCACTATGACTGCATTTCCGGAAACATATGGCGGTGCCATAATTAGAAAATCATCGGTATTACGATGTATGCTAAAAATCACGTCAGAGTTATTAAGCAAAAGATTGGGCTGACGGCCGAGATCAAAATTAAGTTTCACCATGGTCTCACATTTGGTCCCATCAGCAAAACGTGACGCTCTGTTTTTAAAGCCACTGTTTGTATAATCATTCTGGTCGACATCATCGACGTAATAGCAGGACGCTTCACAGAGACCCTTTTTGACATCTTCTGAAAATCCCAATTCATTCATCATATATGCCCTAAACGCATAGATATACCGGAATCATAAGATTCGACACCGGAAATTGACACCTTTAGTGTTTTAACAAAGCTGTGCCCAAAATTTTGAATGACACCGACGTGTTGGTCAGCTTCACTGTCCTTGGTAATTGGAATCCAATTACTTTTGTCTTTTCTGATAGATAAAGAAAAGTTTTATTGAGGTCACAAAACTGATTATCTGAAAAAAGTCTAAAGATATACGGTCCAGATTGATTTATTGCTGAAAGAGGGAGTAACTCCCGAATACTGGATTTATTAATTGCAACGTTCGTCGGAGGGATGTCGAACAGCGAAAGGCCCCCCTCGAGACCGTCCTCACTCGTCTTGTCGATTTTCTTGAGCGTTGTCATTTTTTAACTATTTGTATTATTTATTCCATTTATACCTTTAGATGAAACTTAACTGATCATATACTTGTTTCCGGTTCTTATTAGTGATCAGAGACCTTTTTCCTTTCCCATATTGTTCTAACTTATCGGTAAGGTTAGTCAGCCCCTGTCTTGAATGTTCCCTGACGGCATCCCTTAAATCACGACCCTGGGCGATGTCACTCAGAACTCTCTGCCCCGCGGCGAGACCCTCATGTCCTGCACTCGAGGCAATATTCCTCGCAATAGGGGTCAAGAAACGTGCCACATTACCGAGGAAACCGAATCCCCTTGATACTTGCTTCCGACAAAATATTGTTTCTGTCCTCTTACATGTTGAGGAGTGAAAAAAGATGACCAATCAACCGACTCGGGATCGAAAAATACGTGTGTCATTTTTAAAATATACTTTTCTTAAAATGTAATGTAAGAATACAACTTCCCCAGTGAAATTTAACGAATTCACCAAACGGTGTGTGAATTTCAATTGTAATTTCTGAAATTCGTTTCGACTGTAGGCGATGAAAGTACTCGGTGCTATATATAACTTCACTAATCGATCCTGGGTCATTGACGACGTTAACTATTCTTAAGAGTGGAGCCATCTGGTTCCCGATAATTGTGTTTTCTATTAAATTTGGTGCATAAATGTATAGCTGCCTTACGCCTCCCGTCAAATCTGGCATATAATTCGCCTCTTCCGCGTGAAATAGCCTTGTGTTCTTAAAACCAAGCACATAGGCGAGGTGTTTTGACAAATCTATGTGGGAGACAGCAGCGGAAAGATAGACAATAAATTTTTGATCAATGCTGTCATATTGAAATAGAACATCCTCATTGGCTAGTCTCTCTCTTTTTTGTGGTCCTTTCTCAGCTTCAGATACTTGTCTATTTTCAATATCTTTACGTTGAATATGCTCACCCAAAGCCTCATTAAGCCTATTCACTATTCCGATATAACCCTTTTCCGATTTATCATTATATTCCTCGAGAGTTGATGAATATTTGCTTTTTGCCTGTTTGGTGATTCCCTTTGCGACGTCGGCTGATTTCTTTGCTTCTTTCAAGTCATTCTTTTCCACATGCTCTAATGGAAAATTTTTTATAAGAAAATTCCAAAAAAAAACTATGCTAACTTTTTTTGAAAATTTTTCAAAAAAACAGTAAATTTTCATAAAATTTCAAAATAAAATTGCTGAAAATTCAACAATTTTTTTCTTTAAATTTTCTTATAAAAAAAAATTTTAAGAATTTTTTCCTTGAAAAATTTCTAAGTTTGCAATTTTTTTTTTTGAAATTTCTGCGGCGAGATTTCGGCCGGCGAGATTTTGGGGTGCACCCCCATCCTCCCATGGATACGGGCCTGAATCTAATAGTTTAAAAAATAAAATTTTTCGGGCTATGGGCTTGGCCCTGGGTGTTTTTCTTGAAAGATTTCCAAACTTACAAAAAAAATTTAATTTCTTGTGGGGCGGGAACATAGTGTTGTATCTCTAATTTTTCCCATTCAATAATCAACTTTTTTTACATTAATACTTTTTGCCCCCTCTCGCCTCAGAATGGACTCGCTGGAAGCGGAGAAGCGTCGCTTGCAGGGTCGCCTCGACGAGTTGGAGGGGGGCGGAACGGCGGCGACCGTTGCGACGACGACGACATGTGTTCGAAGGTAGTACAATGTAAAAATCATCCATCTGTTTTCACTAATTCCTGGTTATAAAATATGCCTTTTATTAAATTTCCTTCCAAATCTTCGATCCTGTATGAATCGGGTGTCGTCGAATTGGCAACAACGATTTTAAACAATTCTTCGGTAAAGTTTGGGAGGTATCCCTTTGAAAATTTTCCCTTTTCCTTGGTAATACGAACGATATCACCGATTTTAAATTTTTTCTTTTTTAAAATTTTAAATTCCCTAGCCTTATATAATTTTTCCCAGAGCGCACGGGCATTTTCAAAATTAATTGAAGACGGTTTGGCTCCCAATGTCCTATTCACACTGTTGTTAATGTTTGTTATTATTTTGTCTATTACGTCGACCCATCGAAGAGTGTCTTTCTTTGTAAAATATCTGTACAAGCGCTCCTTTATTGTCCGATTTGCCCTTTCAACGACTCCGGCGTGCAGATCAGGACTATACATTACATTTTTGATGATGAATTTTTCCTCAAAATATTTTTTCATTTTTCCTGCTTGGAATTCAAGCCCACTGTCACTATATATTTTCATCGGGATAATTTTAGACTTTTCGAACACACGATCAAAAGCTTCGATCATGTCCTCACTCTTCTTTGACTTGGCCGGTGCACTGAAGATCATTCGACTCAGCACGTCGATGCAGACCAATAAATATTTATAACCGTCGTTATGCTTTTTCAACTGGTCAAATATGCACAAATCGCACTGCCAATCGGTATGGAAGCCACTTGGTATCGTCTTTAGTCTCGGGAATCTTTTCCTGATGGGCTTGTGAATCGTGTATGTTTTCTGCTTTTCTAGGAATTTATTAACGTCATCGGTCGTAATTTTCGGGTCAATCTTTTTGGCCTCATTTAAAATTTTTTGAATTCCAGCAAAACTTGCCGGAGATTTTAAATTAAAATAAATTTTCGATAAAATTTTCTCTACAGTCTTGCCCATATTAGTGGTTTGAAGGGTTTCTTCACTCGCACTATGCCTGGTGTTTTTATAGATTTTATTGCCTTTTTCCTTCCACGTCCCCACATGACCTTTGATTTATCAACCATGTCTTTTACTGTTGGATCCTTCAGTAACCGATCTTTGAGAAATTTTGCACCGCGCGGCGTTTCATCTTTCTTCCCTGCGAGATACAACAAAACATCTCTATAATTACTGTTTTCAATCGGCAAATTCATGTTCGACTGTACCTTTCCGGCCGCCGTAATTTTAAATAAATCTTTGTTTTCCTTCACGTACCTAAAAAGACCGTTTAAAAGGGTCGGGTGTATAATAGCTTTGATCGGAATATTCCGCCTCGGGAATCATTAACATTTTCTTTGCAAATTTCATGATGTTATTTTTTCTAATAAATGTTGGGCTAAAACACTCAGGACAGGTATCAAGACAGCTCCCAGGGCTATACCACTCCCCTGTTGTATCCTTTTTCTTGCCGTTTTCTCTGAACGAGATTTGGCAATTTCTCTATAAAAATCGGCGTATTGTGCCAACCTTCTTTTTTGTTTGTTCGTTAGTTTAAAACTAAAACTCAATATATTTGCACAAATTTCAACGATTGCCAAAATTTGGTCAGCTGTAGCGTTTTCGATTAATTCGTTCTTCTTTTGTTCTGATCTGGTGGAGGCAAGCTTCTTTAGGAATGCTGTATTCTCCTTCACTTCGGAGCTAAATTTATACATTTTTAATTTAATTTAAATTCAGATTATTTGTCGCATCGTTATATGCATCCATGAAATAATTCAGTCTTTTTGGGAACAGTTGTGACCCCAGTGTACAAAAATTACGCTTACGTTCCAATTATGGGAGCCCCTGGTAAAGAGTAAATCAAGAAAATTGTTCTGCATGTTAAGCATTAAATCGTCAAGTATCAGTAATAGGGGTTTTTCCTGTTCTTTAATCTTATTCATGTCCGGAATCCCGTTAAAAGTCTCGACACCCTCCCCGATTGATCCTAAAATACTATCATTCATCTCACCGTAACAATAAAGAATTTTGGTGGGCGATGGTTCAATTAGATTCTTATGGTGTTTTAAAAACCGTAATAGCCAACGGGTCTTACCACTCCCGGTAGCCCCCGAGAGAATTAGAGTGAACGGACCGCGAAACATTTTTAATTCCTCTTATTTATTTGACCTATTTATATTTTCATAGGGAACATGTTTCGCGCATTTGGGGCATAGCCAGAAATTATCAAATAATGATGTACCGAAATGCAAAAGACTGTGCTTTTTACACCTGCTACAAATCTCGTAATGACAGGGACAGTAATGACAACACTTAATTTTATGTGGGCAGTTCATTTTTCAATTTAATTTTATTTTGGGTTGCTATTTATAGAAGGGGTATATAAAGGGATGAAAGGACCATTTGATTGGTACATTGTATCAAAAATGCAAAAACCGATAATCGTAAATATAATTGCTTTCGCTAATCTCGGTACCGGAATTAAACTAAACTCTCTGACGATCACCGAATGCGAATTTAAGTATAACCCTAGAAAATTCAATGCCGCGGTTATCAAATGTACAACTCCTATCAAAGCCACGGCATTATTATGGGAATCCGGAAAAATGATATGTCTGGGGACGAAAAGTCTGATAGACTGTGAAAATGCTATTAAAAAATTTATAGAAATAATTAAGGGCTCGGGGTGTCCGGGGGCTTCTTACACCGGACACACGGTTGAAAATATTGTTTCGACCTTTAAATTCGGACATGAAATTGAACTGAACGAGTTTCGAAAAAATCGTCGTGCCTTTTATGAACCCGAAATATTTTGCGGTTTAAATTTCAAGCGGGGTAAAAGCATGACAGCGTTAATTTTCTGGACCGGTAAAGTCGTAATTACGGGAACAAAAAACAATTCTGAAATTGATGAAATGTATCATTATATTCTTCCCTATCTGAAAGGTGGATGATTGATGACCTTCCGCGGCGCTGCGCGGCGCGGGTGAAAAAAAAACACCCGCACGGATTTGGGGAAAATTAAAATCCATAAAGTGGCAGGCTTCAAAGGAGTGCACCCCTCCCATAGGCAAGGGTTTGTGCGGTAAACACCCGCTCGCTTTTGACACTTTATACTACTCCCAAATGTCGGGTAGCCACCTAATATATAGTTGAAGTTGTTAAATAGTTCTTTATATTTAGAAAAATCCAAAATATTTAAATCAATATTTAAGAAAAATTCCAAAATTTTTAAGTAAAAAAAATAATTAAAGCCACAAAATTGGAAATTAAATAACATCACAAAAAAAAACAAAGAAAAATCTCAAATTAAATTTGCTACGAGTATGCAGAACCGCATGAGCTATGCGTGTGGACGGGGATGAAAAAGGACGTCAAAGATGATAAGGAGGATTTCGAGAGACGAGAATGGCATTGGAAAGCAGCGAATGTCCTCTCCCCCAACTCCTCTAGAAACATCAGTAATAGCCAATAATATGAGTTGCGGAGTTGCTATTGCGTAGGGACGGACACTAAAAACGATGCCAAAAATGGCATCTCGAGAATCCTCACCATCTTCAGAATCAGCAGAAATATCAAATGGGGTGAGGACAGATTTTTATGGCATGTTGTGCTTAGTTACGCTTTTCTAATAATTAAAAAAGGAGAGTGGAATAGTGGTATCGATTTGATAAAATGTCAAGATATTTCTCAATAAATTTGAAAAAATGGCAAAATATTTATCAAAGTTTATGCGAGTAAGTAGGGCAGCATTTGCTAAGCGCATGGAAGGGAATGAGAAATGAAGCTATTCGCACCTATTTTCCCATTTTAGCACTTATTTTGGGGTGTTGGTAACAGTGATGCCGCGGGTTGAGAAAAATTTCGGGTTCGGGTTTCGGGTCGGGCACTCGAAAAATTTCGAGTTCGGGTTTCGGGTTCGGGTTGACATCACTGATACACATGTGCACTTAATGAATTGAAAGAATTTATATTTAATTTTTTCTAAAAAAATCTCTCTTTTCCCACCAATTTCCTTCAAATTTTTTCACTCGGACCCCCATTCTCACCAGTGTACTTTTATTCCCGTTTTTGAGAAAAAATTTACGGGAACGGGAACACCAAAATGAACGGGGCGGGATTCCCGAACGGGATTCCCGCCTTTTTTCCCGTTCCCGTAAAAATCCCGTCAGCGAAAAAAGACGGGAAACGGGAACGGGATTCCCGGGTTTTCCCGCGGGAATCCCGTTCCCGCCGGGCTCTACTTCTAACGGTGCTGGGACGTTTGTCAAAAACCATCAAACAGACATATGACATTTTCATGTCTTTTATCGATTACTTTTATAAAATCAATTAAATACTAAATTTAAATATTATTATACAAACTTTTCATAATAATAATATTTTAATTAGGAAAATTCATTTGATTGATGTAAAACTAGGGCTGCACGGGCCCGGGTATTACCGGGTACTGAAAAGCCGGGTACCGGGTCGGGTAAATGCCTTTACTAAAACAAAAACTAAAAATATATTTCCAAAGTCAGGGGCGGTCTCATGTTGTCTTGGAGGTGGCACCACCGCCCGGTAGACATTTTTTTGTTTTCACTTCACTTTTTCGGCAGGCTTTTTCCAAAAAACTTTTGGGAAAGAATGGGGTCCGGCGGTGCCGACAGGCGCCGCCGGGAAAAGTTTTGTAATTTTTAATGCGATTTGTTAACAGATTTGTCCACAAAAAAGGTTGATTTTTGGGATTACTAGGCTCAATTGTTAACGGATTTTCTTTAAAAAATGATAAAATACATGAGAAATTATATTTTTTGATAGGAAATCCATGAGTATACAAAAAGAAAATTCAAAATATTTTAATTCCTGTGGAGGGATTGAACCAATGAAAAGAAATAGAAACAAATAAGATTAGCCACTGGGCCATTTTCACACCCAGTGCCCTGATGGAACCGGCTCGTCTTTATTCCCTGTTTTTTAGACTAAGCTGGTCAAGAGCTTTCGAATGAACACTTAAAGAATAATAAAATAAAAAAGAAAATACTGGCGATTTGTGTATATTAGCTAATTTACAATAATAATGAGTTTTGAATCTATTTAATCATTTTTTGAAAACGTGAAAAAAACATCGGTCACTTGAAATAATAAATTCTAAAATTATGTCCAGGAAAATCCAGGTTTTTCGTGTTTTGCCTGGACTTGGACCTGGATTTTTTTTCACATTTGACCTGGACCTGGATTTCCAGGACAAAAATCCAGGAAAATCCAGGTCCAGGAAAAATCCAGGTTGCCAAAAAATGACCTGGACCTGGATCCAGGAAAAATCCAGGCCTGGATCCAGGTCCATGTCGATCTCTAGTGTATAATAATTTACAAATGTTGTATCAACAAAATTTGATAAAAATATTTCTATATAGTTGTTCTATATTTGTAGTTTAATCTCGCCCATGGTGGCAGTTTTAAAAAACGACCTAGCACGGTTTTCGAGTAAATGGGCCTCATAGAATGGACACAGACTCTCTACCAAAAGGAAATTGCCAAACTCCCACCCCCGGTGGCGAAAAGTTGTAAACCCGGTTATGATCAAAAAATTTTCCTAGGCACATCGCAGATATAAGAGCACTTTTCCTAAAATTGTATATTATTGAACAAAAATTATGTATTTATTGTCTATTATTAATAAAATTTGCTTTTTATCATCACATTTCACTTCACAACAGATCGCCAAGAAGGAGGGATAACATTAAATCTCCCCAAATGATCATTGTATCGTTTTAATATTGGTTTTTTTAAATTTGGCATCCGCCTTCTCCGTCCGACACACAGTTGTAGCACCCGTCAGGACAATTCTTTGCGTATTTCTCCTCACAACAGTAATAACAGCTGCACCGCGTGTTCATATTACAGTGCTTGTCGAACACAAATTGGCACGCCACACAGTCGTGGTTGCCAGGGCCGCAGTTGGCATCTGAAAATTAATTTGCCAAAATAGTTTTATGGCATTTCCCAATGGGTTTTTGACTTGGAGGAATTAATTAAATATATGTAATAAATTATATATCTTCGAGATGTCCGAGGTTGCTTCATGAATTCCGCCAGATGGCTTTTTAAAGTTGTCATTTTTTCTAAGAACCCTAAATAAGTAACCATCGCGGTGTTAGGACGTTACTTAAAAACCCTAAATTTTTGCTTATAACTTTTCAAAAGGAAAGAATTTTTAATTCTCGATGTAATTAGTTAACCCTAAATGTTTTCTATTGTCCTGTCAAATATCAAAAAATGTTTTCTAAGAACCTTTAATGAGCAACCATTCGCATCATTCGAAAGCAATCATATACTCTTTTTGTTGGTTAATTTTGTTGAATTCTCACTTCTAAAAATTCTATTTCACTAACGCATTTTCCGATCGAGTTGAAATGATTTTATGATAAGCAATCATTTGAATTTACCAGGAATTGTGGTTGAGTTCTTTTCTGCACAGCTCAATTCGTCGACCACGGAGTTTTTGCAGGTTAAAACCTGTGAATTATGAAAAATGAGTGTTAAAGTGTTGATGATTTAAATTGGGTTAATTAATAAATATTATATATTGGAAAATAATGATTAATAATTAATATTATATAATTACATTGTCGAATTTTATTTGAAGAAAAATGATTAACAATAAAACTTTAAAAAACATTAGGAAAAGAATAAGCAAGCTTAAGAGGGAATGTTTCTTTTAGACGAAAAGAAACTTACTTATGTTGGTGTCACTATCCTTTAGTTTTTCTTTGACTGGGAAAAGTTATGACATTTAAAGAAACGATAATGTATTGAGATAAAATGATCAAAGGAATCACAGCTTATGTATCGCTTTTATATGGAGGAGAAAAAGCAATGGACGTTGAAAAACAAAGAAAAAATGGAAAAGGAATTCATTTTGAAAGGAAAAATTAATTCAGTAAATGTCAAAAGAAAAAGAATGTAAATGAAAGGCATTGGCATTCGTTCTGATAGTAAAAATTGATTCAGCAAATGAAAAGTGAAAGAAATTTAAAATGTTGTGAATTTATTAAGTCTGTTTACACTAAAAATGTTGTGCCATTTGTTGAATAATTTCACATTACAATTTGCTCACTTTCAGTGCCATTCCTTACCGAATTAATTTTCCATCTTATTTTTTGATTTTATTTTCTTTAGCTTCCCATTTCTCCTCTCTATATAAAGGAACAGTTGTGGTCATATTTATAGTCACAAATGTCATTAAATTAATTTTAAATAAAAAATAAAATTTGGACAAAAATTATCCAAAAGCGAAACTTTTTTTCTTTTAGCAATGGCTCAATCCAACCCTTTTAAGCATTCTTTTGTTCTTTTTTTGTTCACCGCTCTCGTCATTGTAATCGCCATCACTTTGGCGGAAAACAATACCACCGACGCGGAGAATGCCATCGACGCGGACAATGCTACCGATGCGGAGAATGTCACCGACGCGGACAATGCCGCAGTAATTGCCATTTTTAATTCATGTGTATATTTTCATAAAAACTACAAAACGATATGATGAATTGACTTTAAAATAATTAAATAGGAATTAAGTCAAAAAATCATTATTTGTTTTTCATATTTCTTTTTGTTATTGTATTTAAATATTCTATCTTTCTACATATCAAAATAACCTTTGGAACACAGGTCGCAGCAGTAATGCCAAGTGCAATCACCGATGGGATGACATGCGTTGCCAACAATTTGACCAATGAGGCGGTAGATTATTAGTGTTATTGAAACAATTTCAATTAAAAAGCAGTTATTACAATAATTAAGGATACGCAACGTATGGAAAAGTTAGAGAAAGAACAGGAATATGTGGATATACTGAATGAAGCGCAAAATTATTGGACAGTTCGTAGGGGCATAAAATATTTTTTAATAATATTTTTTAAGGCCGTCGTCCACGAAAATTTCGCACTTATGGACGAGGAAATGCTTAGAAATATGGTTGGGTCACTTGAAACACCTCGATACAACGCTAATGGTTCCTTGGCAAGCCAACTACACCACAACAAAACGCAGCAGCAAAAGGCTAACAAATTAAATGAATTACCTAAAATTATTCAAATTTTCTATAGATTGAATTAATCAATTTTTTATTTTAATTTGTAAAAATGCGATAATGCCATAATTTCTTGCTGAAATTGAGTTATCACAGAAGTCGGCTACAGAACTTCCGTCCAAATTTGACGCGCGAAAAAAGTGGCCGGAATGTGCGGATTTCATTGGGATGGTAACTAATCAAGGTAAATCTACTCTCTTTAAATAATAGAAAAAAAATTATAGTACGGGTCAAAGAAACGCACGTAGGTAGATACGCCGGGGAAAATTTTGAATAATTTTGGCCCGATTTGCTAGAAAATTTTGACTCAAAATACCAATTTATGATTTTTGGAAGCCAGGAAAATTCGACTTTTTATTGTTTAGAATTTCTAGAAATTATCAAAAAATCTATCTTTCATTCATTTTCCGGCCTCGAATACAAAGCTCTTCGTCATGAGAAAAATTCGAAACTTATGAACAGGTTTTAACCCGTGGTGCGACATTTGGGGACCCGTATTTTAAGACCCTACATTTGAGAAGTGTCAAAGTACATTTGGCAACTCGTACTCAAAAATTTTAAATTTTTCAAATAAACAGAATTTTTTCTCAAAAACCAAAATGATTTTTTGTTGATTGAAAATTCTAGGAATTATTTGAAAAATTTAAATTATGAATTGCCAAATGTTGAATTGACTATATTGTACGATTGCTACTGACCCAAAACAACCCCTCCAATGTCTCGTTTTGGGAAATTTTTTTTATTTGCACGTGTGGCAATATTTTTTTTTTACTTTGTTTAAATTTGAATAAAAAATAATAAAGATTCACGAAAGTGTGTTATTTACAATCATTAAAATAAAAATTTTCAATTGGTTCGAAAGCAAATCAAATAATATTTTTGAAAAAATTCAGAAGAATATCATCAAAATCAGTGATTAATATTCTTAGATTTTTATGATTTTAAAAATAATTGAGATTTATTTTTTTAATTAATTATTTGGATTTTTGAGTCAAATTTAAAAAATAAATTAAGTTTGCGGCGGTGCCGACAGGGGCCGCTGGGGGTATTTTTGAAAATTACTTCAAAATCGCAAAATCCGCATTTTTTGGTGAAAATCTGTTAACAAATTACTCTCTAATTATTAAATTTTTCCCGGCGGCGCTTATCGGCACCGCCGGTCCGCCCTATTCCCCGGAAATTTTTTAAAAAGCGCGCCATAAAAAGTGCATATGCGGTGAAATGAGCAAATTGCCAACAGAAACAAATAAATATTTGGTAAAAAACCCATTCCGGTTAATCACAACAACGTATAAAACAACTTATTTTTAAAATTTCGGTCAATTTTTGAAAATTTATTTCAGCGGGAAATATCACTTGGGAGAGAGATAACGCAAAATGAGAGAGTGCTGAACTTTCAGTCCCAGTCATACAAAACGTTTTTCATGAGAAATATAAAGAAAAATAAATTTCAAAAATTGACCGAAATTTTAAAAATAAGTTGTTTTATACGTTGTTGGCAAAATCATTGTTAAAATAATAATTATTAATTAAATAACAACTTAAATGTTAAATATGGATCTATACCAGGTACTGCCCCGACCTTAGCATCACGAGTCGTGGCCCGAAAATTTGCCTCAGACCTAAACCTTCCTCGTCCTGCAGAAAACCTAATAGAAGATAGATTGATGGAAATATATTGAATCATTAGAAAATCTTTTAGTAATCTACATGAATAAAAAATTTTAAGGATATGATGGAAGCAAAGCATGTGGTTCGTGTTGGGCCATTTCCGCTGCGGCGGTGCTCACCGATCGAATTTGCATTGAACGACTCAAAAAGGGCATTCACTCGTACACCACTAATGCATCTTTGTTCGTTTCCACGCTGGACACTTTGGAATCGCAAAACTGTTCGTCTTTGGCCAATCCTAGGGAGGGGAGTTTCCAATTTATTTATTTTTTTTGGAAAATATTAGAATAGTCGTATCAGACCAAATCTGACAAATGCTATATTATTCTACGTTTCTTGGTATGAAATGCACAAATCCAAATAGTTGTGACTCGGGACGTAAATGGCCAAATGCCTTCGGGACTGAATCTCCACTGCTCCGCTTTTTGTATGCTCGTTATGGCGGGCGCTCCGCGCCCTCAAAATCCAATATTCTTAGTTAACAAGAATGCAGTAAGTATATGTGTACTTCACCGTATTCGACGAATGATATTATCATTCGACGCCTCTCGGTCTGTAATGCACGAATCCGAAAGAATTTTTGGCGGAAACCACTCTGGACTGAGTTATGGACCCGGGTCTGAAGTTTCAAAGGAATCCATGGATAAAAAAGTAATTTAACAAGAACCCTGATAAAAAAATTATATGAGCCAAAAACCCTTAAAGGAGTCATAGGTAAGGGACTGAAAAATCTCGACCTATGTCGAACGTCGGACTCGAATTCGAACAAAAAGTCGAAAAAATTTTATTTTTCGAAAAAGGGAGAATACCATCGATACTATTATCCTCCATTTATTAGGTTTGTCCGTCGTTATATGTGTTTATCTTTTGATTATTAGAAAATTGATTAAGGCAACTGTGCTCCTGGTTATCCCAACTTAGCCTGGAAATGGTTTGCCGACACGGGCGTTGTTACCGGAACAAATTACTCAATGCACTTGGGCTGCAAGCCGTACATTTATCCCCCTGAATCCAATTTGCCTAAGAAGCCCAGTGGATGCCGAAAGCAATGCGACAAGCAATTGCCGTTCAATTACAGAGAAGGCAGAGTATTCAGTGAGTGAAATTTTAAAAAAATAAGGTTATGCGAAAATTTATTGATCTCAGCAAACACAGCGAATTTTAAAATTCCTGCCTTGAAGAGGCATGGATTCTTTTTATCGGTCCTTGATATCAACTGGGTGTGGGAGGGATACCACCCGAGTGGAGCGCTTTTTTAATCTGTTGGCCACCTTTATGTTATGAGGCGCAGTTTATGGTAGTAAGGATTTTTGTAATCGAAATTAATGTTTTATTAAGAAATATTGTTTTTTCATGATTTTGCTTTTGTGGATTGTTATTAATATTTTTTTACATTTGGCCTTTTTCGCCAAAGAGATTTTTTTATTATCAATTAACGTTAAATTTAAACATTAAAAAGAAACCTAATTTGTTCTGTACCTATAAAATGTCAGAACTGAAAGACGCACCGACGCATTGGTCGGGAATGGACGAAAATCGGGAGGAGGAAATGATGCGCGAGATAATGACGAACGGACCCATCCAAATTAGTGTAAATGCATATGATGATATTTACAACTATGGTGAAAGCAGCAATCGAATCAATGTTTACGTGGTAAGACAATATTTTATGTGAATTGAAGGAAAGGTCTACATACAGAAATGGCAAAAAAAAGCAACCTATTATACAGTTAATTGTATAGTTCAAAAAAAAAACCCAGGTCATTAATTCCGCCCCGTTTTTATAGTCAAAACGCCATTGTAAGCCAGCTGGATATTTGTGTGGGGGTCATTTTTCACGAGGTTTTTTTGACACATATGATTTTGGGAATTTGAAGACTTCCATTAAATTTTTATTGCCATAATTTTTGAATGGGAAGGTCTAATACCGACACGGTTTTTTGAGAGAATGAAAAAATGTAATCTAAGGGTTTAAGATATGGGGAATAAAATGGTTATACGTATAATTGCCAATAAAATGTTAAAAAATCTGGTCAGTTGATGCGGTAAATTAGATTCGTGAGCATAGGTATTTAAAAAAAGAAACAATGCTAAAAAATGCATTATCATTAGGGCTTATATTCATAGTTTTTTCATCCCTATGATATGAAACGGAAAACATGTTTTTATTTTGGCGTTTTGCCCACATTTTAAAACAAAAATGCAATAAAAACGAAAATACACTCTAAAATTTAATTATTTATTTATTGACAAATTTTCTAAAAACTTATGTATTTCACCTTTTTTTTTGGTTTTGGATAAAATTCACGATTTTCACCCATCAATTTGAAAGTTTTAGCAACTATTTTTCCATTTTTAGCACCTTTTGGGGTTTTTTTAGAAACTAAAAATTAGCTATTTTACAGTTTTTCGCAACTATAAATATAAGCCCTAATTATCATGCATTTAGAATCTTATTAATAATGAAATTGAATTTTTAGCATACCGTCGTCAAAGGCACCAACAGCGTATATGAAGTAATATGACAATTAAAAAAAATAAATTTAAAAATTCTCAATTTAACAGTTTTGTTAAAAACGGTTTAAATTCCGAATTCTATTTAAAATTAATACATGTTATCATAAAATCATTATCAGCACAAGAGAATTTATATTTAATTTTTTCTAAAAAAATCTCTCTTTTCCCACCAATTTCCTTCAAATTTTTTCACTCGGACCCCCATTCTCACCAGTGTACTTTTATTCCCGTTTTTGAGAAAAAATTTACGGGAACGGGAACACCAAAATGAACGGGGCGGGATTCCCGAACGGATTCCCGCCTTTTTTCCCGTTCCCGTAAAAATCCCGTCAGCGAAAAAAGACGGGAAACGGGAACGGGATTCCCGGGTTTGTTTAAAAGGGTTTAATGGACTGAGTTCTTCTTAAAATTTTCCTTATCACTGATAGGGAATCAGATTTTTAGGCAAATAATTGCAAAAAAGGAAAACAGTAAGTAAGTCATATGCTCAAACATTGAATTAAATTTTGAACTTTTGTGATAGCCTAAGTTAGCTGAAAATTTGCCTTAAAATCCGAATTCTCCAATAGGGATAAAGCGATGTTAAATGATGCTAGATAGATAGATACAATATATGAATGTTCATTAAAAATATAAAAACAAAAAATACATTGAAATAATCATATAAAGTAATAAAACTTTAAAAGAAGAGTTGCTTCTTAATTAAAACAAGAAACTTAAAAAATTTCTCAAATAAACTAGGCAATGGAAAAAAGTGACAGGGTTGGGAATTTTTCGCATAAATTCATGAAGTTTCAAAAAGTTGATTTCTTCTCCATGCAAAATTTTGACAAAATAACGTAATGATCGGTAAAGGAAGCGGAATGGCTATGCGATTCGATGCAGGTCTGATTACTAGGCTCAATTGTTAACGGATTTTCTTTAAAAAATGATAAAATACATGAGAAATTATATTTTTTTTGGCTAATGTCTCTGAACTTGGCCAAAAAACTCGACCCTAAAATTGTGTTTTTTGGATCAAGAAATTTTTTATTTGGGTGTTAAAATATATTATTTACAAAGTTTCAAGTGTTTGTCTATTTTAACCGTGACTGGACAATCCGACAGTGAAAATATATAATTAAAAAAATAATTGTTAGTCAGTCAGTCATATGCTCAACAAAATTATTAACTCAATAATTTTTTGCCACTTCAGCTATTTCACGTGGACGAATCGAGCTGAAATTTTTATCAAGCATACCATACCTTCAATATAAATATTAAGAAACACACAAAAAAACGGAAAGGGTAAAAGAAAAATGATCCCAAATTTGGCGTAACAAAATTATAAATCAAAAATTTGAAGACATGTAACTTTTTTATAGAGCATGAAAAAATTTGAAAAAATTCATACTATTATAACTTTTGCACTGATCAAAAAAGTCAATTGAAACAAAGTGATCAGATCACTATTTCAGGATGATCTGAAAACCCTAAAATGACTTGAAACCGGAAAATTTTCAGAAAAAATTAAGGAAAAATACATCATCAATTTTGTGCTAAGACTCCTATTCTTACCAGTGCAAATTTTTACCGGCGATACCGGTACTAGACAAACCGGTACCTGTACATTTATTGAAAAAACCGGTTCCGGTACCAAAACCCGTAATTACCGGCCGGTACCGGTACCGTTCAACTCTACTTCAAACTTTTGAGTTTATAATTTTGTTACGCCAAATTTGGGATCATTTTTCTTTTACCCTTTCCGTTTTTTGTGTGTTTCTTAATATTTATATTGAAGGTATGGTATGCTTGATAAAAATTTCAGCTCGATTCGTCCACGTGAAATAGCTGAAGTGGCAAAAAATTATTGAGGCCGCCGGATCCTCTTGTCCCACAATTTTGGAAAGCGCCGCAAAGCAGAAAAAAAGTCGTCGAAAATGAGGAAAATTTTGAAAAAATCCATTCCGGTGACAAATACAAGCCATTTGAATAAATATTAATAGGGATGCCAAAAATATGGATATAAAATCGAGAAATATGGCCATAAAATATGGACCAAAAATCGCAAAATATGGACATAAAATGGCAAAAATCGCGAAATATGGACATAAATGGCAAAAATGTCAAAATATGGACATAAATGGCAAAAATGTCAAAATATGGACATAAATTTTTCAAAATTGAATGTAAAATTTCTTCAAATTTATTGGTTGAAATTGCATATGAGATACATTTCCAAATTTTTTGACTCGGTAAGGCGCTTTGACAAAGACGGCTTTCGTTTTGCAATTAGTCGGTCAACATTCGGAAATTGGTCTCGAATTTTTTCGGCAATTCTGTGCAATCATTTTAGAAGAAAAAAAACATGAAAGCTAAAATTTATTAATTTTTTTAGCGCAAAATCAACCACAAAAGCGAAATTTTCGCTTTTTTGCTTATTTTTGACATAAATTTATTAATTTTTAAGAAAATTTAAATTTATTCAATATTCTCGAGAAATTTTGGCGAAAAAATGATTTTTTTGAAAAATTTTTCGGTTTTTGGGCTCAAAAAGGCTAATTAAGCTGTTGGGGGCCGTTCTAATAGAGGTTTTTTTGAAAAATGCCAAAATATGGACATAAAATATGGATAAAAATGCCAAAATATGGAAAAATATGGAAATAAATCGCAAAATATGGAAAAATATGGATATAGAAACTATTAATTATTCTTATGTTTTTTCATGCTAGGAATTCAATTGATTTTACTGTATCAATTTAGAACTAATTAATTCTATTAAAATATTAAAAATAAATTATTTTGGAACTTCGCCACTAAAAAAAACTATTTCGGGAGTTGGCCACAAAATAGTTTTTCTCACTATTTTTGGCATCTTGTCACATATTTTTTCACTATTCCGACATTAAAATTGGAAAATTTTCTAAAAAATTCGGTACTTTCCTGTTATGTGACTACAAGAGAACAATTTAAAGAATCGCCAAAAGGGCGTGCAACTAACCTTTCTTTATCGCTACATTTACACCCCTAAAAATGAGGTTTTTTAGTGCCTATTTTTGGAGTTTTTTAGAGCCTAGAGCCTACATATTTTGGCAGTTTTTAGAGCCTAAAAATCGAAGCCCTACTAATATATAATGGTACTCATGCAGTTTGTATCCCCCCTTTTGGGTCAAATTTTTTCAAAAGTGTAAAAGCCAATAGTTGGACGTTTTCCGTCGTGGTTCTTCTTTGAATTGCATGTCCAAAGCGGTTGATTCCGGTCTTTAATCCATTTGTAGCTCATTTCGTTGCCACAGTCACAAAAACGAGTGGTGTGTAGAAGCTTAAGTTCTCTGAGCCATTCTTCGAATTCTTTGTCTGGTAGAGCCAATACTTTGAATAAATCGTCAAGAGTGAATTTTTTAAGCTTTTCCATTAATCTAAAAAGCAATTGCGACAATAAAAAAGAAAAAAAAAATTTTGAAAAAATTTGACCCAAAAGGGGGATACAAACTGCATGAGTACCTATATAATTAAATTATTGAAGTATTTTATATTTTATTCCACATTTTGCACTTTGCCACTCCAATTCCTCCACCATTTAACCGCACGCGTCTCCTTCTCTTTCCCCCGCCTTTGCGCCCCACACAGTCAGACAAATCCTTGTACTATTTCTCTTTCCTCTTTTTCTTTATTAGTTTTTCCATTAACACAACGCCATTGCTACATTCAAAATTGACCTATTATTATTTACACATGGGATTGATTGGTTGTCGTTTCCATTTCTCTCTCCTCTTCTTCGCTTCTCCCAAATTGTATAGTTTTTTATTCTGTATGCAATACAGAAGTCATAAGCTGTTTCGAACATTTGTATTCGAGACCGGACGAGACTTCTGGTATTGAGCCGGGACTTTTCTCAAACTCAAAGATAATCAATCAAAAAACTCAAAAATCGGTATTTTCAAAACTGGGGTTTGCATTAATGTGTCTATAATTTACCGGAGATGTTATTTGATAAGCTCTAATTATATTAAGAGAGATTTCTTTGAATCTAATTTTAATTGAGAAAGTTTTGAGTTAGAGAGAAAAGTCCCTTCTCAATGCCAGAAGTCCCATCCGCCGTTTTTAATTTGCAATTTATTTTTGTCTCCTTTTCTTCCATTTTGGGTTATTATTTTTTACGTTAATTTAAAACATGACCTAATTATCAAATATTAAATGTTTATGTCTTGAACAATTTCCGAGTTTGAATTCCCTTTGGTTAACTTTATTTTCTGCTGCTGGAGAGAAATTCAATGGACGATTCGCCAAGTGAAACATTCGAAGTGATTGAACTCGAAGGAAACGGTATTAGTTGGATTATAATGGAATTGAACGGAATAAGACATTTGGAAAAAAAATTTAGGACAGCAAATATTTCAATTATTATTTTAAAATATTACACAAAATTCATTAATACCGAATCAGTAGTTATATTCAAAGTTGAGCGAGACCGGGAAATTTTGAAAAAAAATCGGGATAAGAAAAGCCTGGACCCAGCCAGCCCTACGGAGCCTAAATAATTTGAAATTTCCTAAAAATTAATTTTTAAAGCGGAAATATATAAAATTAAAATTATTTTTAAACCCCTAATTTTATGTTAATTTAAGCGATATGATGAAAAATTAATGTTTATTTTTTTGGTAAAGCACTCAGCAGTTTGGATGACGACGGTATACAAACGAAGCAACAGCAGGAAGAGAAAGACAAATACGGTAAGGAGGAAAATACTGTGGAAAATGATAAAAAAATGTAATTGATTCATCAATTATTTTAATCGAAAAATCCTAACAAATTAATTACAGTTTCAATTGACCAATTTGGAGCAATTCTGGAAAAAATAGACAAATTGGAGCAGCAAAAGCAGGACGAAAAGAACACAAAGTGTAAGAAAATGAAGAAAATAAAAATTAATTTTGTATCTTTAAGCATTGGTTGTCCAAATTGAACAGTTGCAAAATGATCAGAAGGCACTTTTGGGACGAATCGCACAATTGGAGAAGCAACAGAAGCTGGAACCCAATCGAAAAGGTAATAGTCATGACTAATTACCCTAAATCATGCTAACTTGCTAATTTAAGTGTATTTTCAATTTGTATAATATATATTCCCAATTGAGAACACTAGTATATATTTTCATTGGTCATAAAAATCTATTTTCACTTACAAATTTGGGGAGTGAAATATTTTTCTGTATTTTTTGTTTTTCATTTTACCATTTTTTAAAATTTAAATTTTATGATGGGCTAAATTTTGGTTGAATATGAAATTTTTATATTAATTTATCTAAATTTAAGAAAGTTTTTCGTCGATATTTATTATTTTTTAATATAAATCAGTTTTCACAGAAATGGACAATGGTGCACAAATTGAGAGAACATTTGAGACAAACGCTGATTATAACCAGCAGCAGAAGGTGAAAATAGTATTATTTGATTGTTGTTTTTTAGTTCTTAACCATAAAATGCGTCATTGATTCTGTTTTTTGTAAATTCTCCCGTCAATAACACCTACCGTACAATTTTACTTCTCTCGTGGCCTGTAATGCTCAGGAAAAATACTCCTGAGGTGCGGAAATGGCAAAAAAATTGTTTTTGAACCGGTTCAAAATTCGAAAAATTGAGTGAAAATGGGGCTTCTGATCCTTAAAAACGATCAAATTTGGTATCATTCGAAAGCTGTTGATGAGATAAGTCTAAAAATTAAAGAATAAATTCGAACCGATCTGACGAGCGCCACAGGCGGTTGCCTGCGGGGGCCCGAAGGGCCCCCGCCAATCAGTCAACCGCCTGCGGATTACGCGCGGACTTCTTCCGTAGCCCGTAGTCTCGCCCCACCTACTGGCCGCCGTAGTCGAGTGTGCGGCGGTTTTTTAGCGCAATACTGATTCCCAGTGCTTAGATGGCATCGGTTCGAATTTATTCTTTGATTTTTAGACTTAGCTCATCAAGAGCTTTCGGATGATACCAAATTCGTCGAATTTTACCGTTTTTAGGGATCAGAAGCCCCATTTTCACTCAATTTTTCGAATTTTGAACCGGTTCAAAAACAATTTTTTTGATATTTCCGCACCTCAGGAGTGTTTTTCCTGAGCATTACAGGCCACGAGAGAACGAATGGCATCAATTTTATTCATTTTTTCTGAGTGGTAGACTATAGTAACTCCCAATCCGTCAGCAAAATTTATTTTTAAAACACAATATTGTATTTAATTATTTGAAAATGAATTTATTGCAAAAACTGAATCAATAATTTGCTTTATTATAAAAATGATGAAATAATTATTTTATTAAAAATTTTTCTAATGATGATTAATTAAACTGAAATGATTAACTAAAAACCTTTCAAAAATCTCTAATTTTTTTTTACCGATTTTAGAATTATTTGTTACTTATCCCTTTGTGACCCCCCCCCCCCCCTCCTTAAATTTTTTAAAATAACATATCTTCTGTATATTTTAAGGTAACATGCAAACAGCAGATACGTTTTTTTTGCACAAAATTACCCAAAAAAAGTAAAAAAAATTCGGAGGGGGTCACAAAAGGGATATGTACAAATTATTTCGCAAATCAATGCTTGACGGTTTGTCTAGTACACTAACGGATTGTCCAGACAAAGAGGGCCTAGACCAGAGAAAAAATTCATCTGAAAATTTGGTCACTAGACACCCCTTGAGCATATGTTATGCCGCACTTTCATTAATTATTTTTATACACTAAATTCTATAGATTTGGCAATGTCGTGATAAGCTTTTAAAGATGGAAATGGATCTGATCAAATCACAAGAATTATGCCAAAAGATGCAACAAGAAAATGTGAGTTTGAGATTGGCCTGTAACCAGGGGGGGGGGGGGTGGGGCAAGGCCAGCAGTTGCAGCCCCCTGAAACTTAACAAATTTGACCCAAAATTTTCCAGACGGTGCCTAATGCACCGCCCCACCCGATCCTTATTTTTTTGTCTCAAAATAGAAAATGGACATTCCAGTTTTTTACCCATAGACCAAAAATTTAAGAAATAAAACTTGTCAGAAAATTTTTGGCAGGAAGAGCAAAAAAAAAATACCGAAATTTTTTTTCTGCTTATTACGCGCGCTAACAGTGTAAATTTACCACAGTAATTTCTCCATTTGAAACTTTTTAAATTTTGGCTTATCCATAATTTTCAAAAAAGTAAATTATTTTTCAGAATTGTAACAATTTCAGCTATGGGCGGATCAGTTTATCAGAATTTTCAGTCTTTTTCAGATGGCACTTAAAGCCGAGTTGGAAACCCAGAAAAGGTTGGCGGAGCACAATGAGATGCAGGCGATGGAAGAGAAGACGGACAATGAAAAACAGAAGAAAAATGAAAAGGAAAAATACGGTAAAGAAAATTAACAAAAATAAAAAAGAAGGCTTTTTTAAAATCTATAATTTAGCAGAACTGAAAGACGCACCGACGCATTGGTCGGGAATGGACGAAAATCGGGAGGAGGAAATGATGCGCGAGATAATAATGAACAGACAAAACTTTTCGGACGGATGGACGAATTGGAGAAGCAATTTGGAAAATTGCTGCAGAAAAAGGAGGAGGAAAATTGTAAATAGACAATATTTTATGTGAATTGAAGGAAAGGTCTACATACAGAAATGGCAAAAAAAAGCAACCTATTATACAGTTAATTGTATAGTTCAAAAAAAAAACCCAGGTCATTAATTCCGCCCCGTTTTTATAGTCAAAACGCCATTGTAAGCCAGCTGGATATTTGTGTGGGGGTCATTTTTCACGAGGTTTTTTTGACACATATGATTTTGGGAATTTGAAGACTTCCATTAAATTTTTATTGCCATAATTTTTGAATGGGAAGGTCTAATACCGACACGGTTTTTTGAGAGAATGAAAAAATGTAATCTAAGGGTTTAAGATATGGGGAATAAAATGGTTATACGTATAATTGCCAATAAAATGTTAAAAAATCTGGTCAGTTGATGCGGTAAATTAGATTCGTGAGCATAGGTATTTAAAAAAAGAAACAATGCTAAAAAATGCATTATCATTAGGGCTTATATTCATAGTTTTTTCATCCCTATGATATGAAACGAAAACATGTTTTTATTTTGGCGTTTTGCCCACATTTTAAAACAAAAATGCAATAAAAACGAAAATACACTCTAAAATTAATCGCTCAATTGATAAATGAGGAGAAGAAACAGCTGGACAAAATCACTGCTGAATTTAACAATCGTCATGAAAAACAAACGGTGAATAATTGGCATTGGCAAAAACTTAAATAAAAATAATTTATTTTATAAAATCAAAAATGATTTATTTAAATTAATAAAGTAATTTGATAAGAATTTTTAAATAAGGTGCAAAATGAGTTCCGCCAAAATTGTTGGGATGCCCTCGCTTGTCACAATCGGCTGTTTATTAATGGCAAAAGTTTGACGATCAATTACAGAGGATTTTTAATGTTTGGTAATTAATTCTAATGAAAATATTTTTAAAATTTGTTTTTTCAAGGCTATTGTTCCATCTTCGCTAAATATTCCATTTTGTTGAACAAAGATTGCTCCAACATTTTTTACTTTGAAATTTCAGTCACAAAAATGAAAAGGTGAGGTGATCAGAAGAAAACAATGCGTTTCAGAAAGTTTGGCTTATCAAAACAAAAATATGGCATGAAAGATTTAATTTTTTAAACCTTAGCTTTAAAAAATTAAATTTAAATGATGGATTTTTATAAAATAATTCAATGACTCTTAAAAGGCAAAAAAAAATTTTAGATTTTCTACCCTCTCCACTCCTCCCCGTTGAATACAATTTAAAAGCATAAAACTTGTTTTGTTTTTTGACTTCGAAAACAGATGTTCAAACTTTTTTAAAAGTTTTGCCTTTTAAAAATTTAGTTTTATTCTAAATAATTGAAAATTTTTTGCCTTTTCGAAAAAATGTTCAAAATTTTGGAAAACTTAAGTCACACTTTTTAAATTAATCATGTAACAAATGATGAAAGTAGTTGAGAGATGGGGCTTGCACCTTTATTAAATTTAATTTTCGCATTTTATAGCGATGTGATCATCGGATTCGCCCCAAAACAGCCGAAAATGCCATTAAATGGTACGATTTTGAACCGTTGCGGCACTTACGCATATTCAAGCACTGCCAATTGTGTGCTTAATGGGTCCTGGAAAAATGCTGATGTCAAATTTTTTCCTGGCGATGTTGTCGGATGCGGCGTTAATTTGGCCACCCAACAAATTTTCTTCACCAAAAATGGCCATCGATTGGGTTAGGAAAATAAATTAATGGAATTTTTTAAATTTTATTTTAGATTTTGCCTTTTTACACAACCATTTGTTGGATGCTTCTTCTGCTGATCAATTGTTCCCATTTGTTATTTTGTGGAATTCTGGGGATCAAATTGAGGCAAACTTTGGGCCAAAGTTCAAATTCGATATGACCACTCTTTGAAGAAACACATATTAAATGTATTTAATGGATTTCTTGACGTTTTGACCAATTTTGTTGGTTGCTTATTCCATTTGTCGAATTATAAAGCTTTTCAATAAACAATTTTAATTTAAAATTTCTCATAACAGTCCCCAGCCAGAAATATATTTTGGGCGGGAAATCCGAAAAGCTTTTTTGCTAACGGACTAAAAAATTTCTCTTGTATTCTTTTTCAAAATTCATCGCCGTGAAGAAAAAATAGGATTTTTTATCGCACAAACAAATGATAAAATCTTGCAATTTGGAGTCAATTTTCCAAAAAAAAATGGTTAAAGGTTGGTCTGTCGATTCCGCTATACATCACCGTAGAAAACAAACAAAAAATTGTCAATTTTTTTCCTAAAAAATTATTCTAACAATTTTGGTAGATTTCATTCTGATCTAAACGCCCTTGCCTCCTCTTTCAACAAACCTTTGAAAAAACAAAACCGGAGTTACATTTTCAAATTCATTATTTCTCTAAAATGGAATTTTTTTATCATTTAAAAAATGCCTTCATAATGGTGGACAACAGGAGAAAATACAATATAAAATATTCGTTGTCTGAACTAAGTTTGAGCCAGTATCGAAAGATCTGAGATTAATGAGAATTTACATCCTCATTTGGATTCGCAATCGAATCAAAGCCTTAAACAAATTCCGTTTACCAAATCTTTGTCTTATCTCTAATTGAGTCCAAATTGTATTGACGCAGCTTATATGCTGCACAAGCGCATTGTTTTCTCATTTAGCATTGCCATTCTTACTCACTTTTTTTCCCTTACTTATTTTTGCATTAAAAAAATGTTTTTTTCTATTTTTCGTCTATTTATTCGTTTTAAACTTAACTCTTGGACATACAACTCGAAAACTAAGAGCATTGGCTGTTCTAGTCGAATTTGGTGCATCAACTGTGACTTTAAAGGAAAAAAAAATTAATTTTATCTTCGAAGCATTATGATCAGCTCCTTTAACTTTTGTTCGACAATTAAGATTTAAAAAAGATTTACAATTATTCGGTTCTCCTTCAACTGGTATTATTCGGTTGTCCTGAAACTTTTTGAACATATTTGGTCCTTTGGCCCTTGGAAAAGGCACTTTTTTTAATGATAATAATTTTTTAATTGTGCAAGTCCTTAATTGTCGTGTCCTTATAGACAGAGAGACGTAAAATGATTATTTATTTATAGGAATTTGGTGAGTGAGTTACAAGTATTCTTCAATTTTTTCAGTTTTGCAAAATAAAAAAAATCGACAAATTTTGGCGATGGAATTTGGGAGTATTGAGCTGGTCGGCACACAAAAATTTACCCTAAAAAACAAAAAAATTGGAAGTATTTTTTTATTTTTAGCATTAATATTCTTAAGAATTTAATAAATAAGTGGACAAGGGACAGGGACCAAGGGGGGGGGAATGAGATAATTTTTTATGAAATTGGAAAAATTTCTTGAGCGCTTTTTTCTATTTCAAAAATGCCTCTGAGAGGGAGGTGGCTGGGGGAGGGGTATTTCATATTTCGTAAAGGCTAATTTCTGACCCGCCCCCTTGTCCATATATGATTTAAGACCCGACGGTCTTGTTGGCACCAGGGTTGTTCCGGGTCACCCGAAACCCGAATCCCAAAACCCGAAATTTTTCTCGTCCCGAAGCCCGAATCCCGACCCGGTGATTTTGGGTCGGGTTTCGGGACAAAATAAGCACTGGTAAGAAAGGGGTCTGGGTGAAAATTAGGTAGATAAGGAAATTTGTGGAAAAGGAGAAATTTTTTGAGAAAAAATTAAATAATTTATTTCATTTAAAGCTTTTGTTCATATCTTTGTGTGGTCTAGTGGTTGTGGCTTCTGCCTTTCATTATTTATCGCTTGGGTTCAATTTCCCACCGGGATATAATATCTTTTATATTTTCTTTACATTATTTCAATTAGGGTTGCTCCCCGACCCCTCGGGGGGGGGGGCAAAATGTCGGGGGCCGGGGACTATCGGGGGGCACTCGGGAGTCGGGTCGGGGGCGGGGGGGAGCTCAATTGTCGGGGATCGGAGACCCCGATCGAGTAGTGATGAACAAATTTTTTTAACGAAAAAACCAATTTTTTTTAAATGTTCGTAAATTTTCGTCAGGGGTCAGGTCGGGGAATAGGTCCAAAAATGTCGGGTTTCGGGGCCGGGGGGGTCGGGGAGCAACCCTAATTTCAATTGAAATTTAATTAATAAAAAATATTTCAACTCAAAAATTATTATTTTTTCTTTTTTAAACAACCTAAAACCGCAAATTTAACCAAATATTTGGTTATTTTTTTGACAAAAGCTGCTAACAAACCTCACTCAAAATTTCAAATTTTCCCGGCGGCGCCTATCGGCACCGCCCCCCCCCCAATGTTCCCAAAAAGTTTTTTGGAAAAACTGCGCCATTTTTTGGAAAAAGCGCGCGAAAAAAACATTTTTAAAAGCAAAAAAATTTGTCACTTGCCTTAAAATCACAAAAAATTTGGCAATTTTTGGTAAAACTCTGTTAACAAAGTGCACTCAAATTTTCAAAATTTCTCCGGCGGTGCCGATAGGCAACGCCAGACCTCCTATTCCCCAAAAGTTTTTTTTAGGAAAAAGCGTTCCGCGGAAAAAGTTTATTGATTTTTTCATTCGAATAAAAAAATTGTCTTATTGATTTTTGAACATAATTTAAAAAAAATTAATTGACCCGAATCCCGAAATTTTTCTCGTCCCGAAACCCGAATCCCGACCCTGATGGTTTTTCGGCCGACCCGACCCGAATCCCGATTCGAGACCGAAAATTTCCCGAAACTCGAGACAGAGACCGACTTTTTTTTGAAAAAATTTTCGTATTCACTAAATCCGATTAAAACATCCGACTAAATTAAAAAATCAATTTTTTGTAACATTTTGAGGGCTCCGGTGGCGCCGATAGGCGCCGCAGGGAAAAATTTTTGAATGCAATTTTTTCTCTAAGTAAATTTAAAAGGCACATCTTTAACAAATTCGACTTCTTTTTTAAGGAAGGATAACATTTGAATCTCCAAATAATCATTTAATTTCATTTTCAAAATTCATTTTTTCAAATTTGGCATCCGCCTTCTCCGTCCGTCACACAGTTGTAGCATCCGTCGGGGCAATTCTTTGCGTATTTCTCCTCACAACAGTAAAAGCAGCTGCACCTCGTTTTCAATGCGCATTGCTTGTCGAAGACAAATTGGCACGCCACACAGTTGTGATTGCCGGGGCTGCAGTTGGCATCTGGAAATAAATATTTGTCAAATAATTTCTGGCATTCCCAGAGGATATTTGAGTTTCAAAAAATTTTTATTAAATATTTGTAAAATAAAAATATTCGAGATGTCGGTTCGATCCGAGGTTCTTCATGAATTCCGCCAGATAGTTTTTTGAAAGTTAATGAAATTTTTTGAAATTTTGCAGGCTAATAAAAACAGTTAGAACTTATCGATGGTATCAAGAATTAAAATTCGGTTACTATTGAGCAATTAATGCCCCAGCACCACATTAGCATCATTTGAAAGCAATCATATACTCTTTTTGTTGGTTAATTTTGTTGAATTCCCACTTCTAAAAATTCTATTTCACTAACGCATTTTCCGATCGAGTTGAAATGATTTTATGATAAGCAATCATTTGAATTTACCAGGAATTGTGGTTGAGTTCTTTTGTGCGCAGCCCATTTCATCGACCACATAATTTTTGCAGGTTAAAACCTGTGAATTATGAAAAATGAGTGTTAAAGTGGGATTAATTAATTAATATTATTATATAAAATTAAAAAGAATATTCATTTATAAATCCAAAAATGATTACTTTGTCGAATTTTGTTTGAAGAAAAATAATTAGCAAGAAAAATTTTAAAAACATTAAGAAAATAAAAGCAAGCTTAAAAGGGAATACTTTTTAAAAAACATAATTATTTAAAGAATTTACTAATTTTAAAAATGACAATAATTGATTGAGTTATTCATCTGAAATTTTTTAATATTAATATTTTTTTAATTTATAGGCTTAAACTCAGGGCATTAAACGATACAAATATTTTAATTTAATTTAATCTGAGAAAAATTATGACTTTTGGCAAAAAACGACAACGGATTGGAAATTTTTATTTTGTTTAACAATTTCTACTAAAATGATCAAAAGAATTACAGATTCAAAAATAGCAAAAAATAAAATGAAAGGTTTATCCTCTATTTGCCTGCAAAATTGCGAAAAATTTGGTTAAGGTTCAAAAAAGTTATGGCCAGAAAACTTCAAAAAACTGGTTTTCTAAACAATTTTGGCCGGAACCTAAAAATGTTTTGCCATTTGATGAATAATTTTTCACATTTCAATTTGTTCACTTTTGTTTCCGTGCCTTACCGAATTAATTTTATTCTTATTTTATGATTTCAATTTCTTTAGCTTCCCATTTCTTCTTTCTATATAAAGGAACAGTTGTGATCAAATTTTCTAGTCAAAATGCCATTAAATTAATTAAAAAATTAATTGTAATCGCCTCGCCAACACTTTGGCGCAAAACAATGGCATCGACGTGGATAATGCCACAGTAATTGCCATTTTGAATTATATATTTTCATAAAAAAGCACAAAAAGATCTGCTGATCAATTGATTTAAATTAAAAAGGACTTTTGCGCATTCTTATTTTATTCTTTTTGCATTTGTTTCTACTAAATCAAAAAACTCTTCCCAAAAGCAATGCCAAGCGAAAACACCGGTGGAATGATTTGGAGAAAAATGATGATCACTAAAAAATTAACAAATTCATAAAAAGAAAAATTCTGATAAAAAGTTTGCAATAAAAAACATTTAATAATAATTGTCGGAGGGAAAGGGCGAGAAAAACATGGAAAATTATCATTATTATTATTATTCTTATTATTGTTATTATTAATAAATGATTCTCGTGGCAATAAAAATGAATCGTAAACAAAATTATTAAAACAAAAAGCGGGAAATAACGTGGCGCTATCAAAATGTCGTTGAGTTGAATGTCGCCAAACTTAAAATTATAGAAAAAATCGAAAACAATATTTTTTTGTGAAGAAACGATCATTAAGAGATGTATGGGTGTATAAATTGCTAAGTTTGTCAATATAATAAGTATATAAAAGTATAAAAATTAATAATTCTATCATTTTTCGATTTTTCCACTAATTTTCAGCTTGGCTATGTTTTGACTCTTTTTAGCTTCGGCGACATTTCGACGCTGCGACATTTTGACGGGCGGCGGGAAATAACATTTTTTTAATTAAATTTTCCATAACCACTAGAAACAAAGAAATAAAAAGGACTTTTTGAATAATTATTACAGTTTTAATTTTGTCAAATCCAACCATATTTTTTTCTTTTTGTTTCGTTCAGCAGCAATGGCCCAAACCAACAATAATCATCTTAAACATGCTTTTGCTCTTTTTTTGGTCACCGCTTTTGTCATTTTAATCGCCGTCGTTTTGGCGGAAAAAAGTGCCACCAATTCGGACAGTGCCACTGCCGCAAAGGTAAGTGGAAAAGAGAAAATGTGCCTTATGTGGAGCCTATAAAAGTTTAAAACACGGTTAAACAGCCTAAATTTGCATATTATTGAACAAAAAAAAAAGTTCACATCACTTTTCAATAAGTTCACTTTTTGTGGTGCGCTTTTTAAAAACTTTTGATGAACAGAGGGGGGGGGGGATGCCGATAAGCGCCGCCGGAGAAAAACTTGAAAATTGCTGATATTTTAATTGATTTTGTCCAAATAATGATCAAAATTTTGCAAGAAAATTAAAGATATTGGGTCCAAATGTAAAATTTGAGAAGTTTATGCGATTTGTCATTAGTAGAGACCGACTAAAAGGCACCAAAAACCGTGAACAAGGCACTTATAATAGGTACCAAAAAATAATTGAAAAACGCACAAAAATCCCGAAAAAGGCAAGCTTTTAAAAAATTTATTAAGGATTTTTAGGGAGAAAAACACGTAAATTTAATCGAAAAACTTAATTTTGATCATTTAAATGATTAATATCGGAACTAATGCGCAGAAAAAAAGATATATGACTAAAAAGTCAGTCTTTATGAATTTTCTGGTTATGTAAAACTATTTTTTTTGTTGTTGTAAATTTGCCAAAATCAAATAAAAAAAAGGTTTTTCAAGTTTAAATCCTTTCAAAAAACAATTTAAACACTTTCCGTAAACTTTTTTCAATTGTTTGGCATCAGAAGGCCTATAAAAGGTTGTTTTTGGTTTGTTTTTCTGCTCTAGGACATATGATACCCAATTCTGAAAAATGAACAATTCATCCCGATACGTAAAAACAGGCTCCGTTCTTTCTAATTTCGTGGATAAATATTTAATTGTTGAGGGGATATTGATGGATTTTCTTTCCTTTATTGAATTGTTTCAATTAAAAAACAACAAAAAAATCATTAAGGATATTCAACGGATGGAAAAATTACAGAAAGCACAGGAATATGTGGACAAATTGAACGAAGCGCAAAATTATTGGACTGTTCGTCCGATTTTATCTATCACCGCAAAATTATTTTTAAAATTATTTATTTATTTAAGGCCGTCGTTCACAAAAATTTTGTAATTATGGACAGAAAGCCATTTAAAAAAATGGCGAATGGGCCAATTGAAACACCAAAACAGCAGAAAAAAACGCAGCAGAGAAAGGCTAATGTAAATTATATTTTAGCAATTAAATTTAAAAAATAGAAAAATGACAAATTAAAAATTTTTAATTCCGAAGTTTTGGCGTTAGAATTGGGGTCTGGGATTATTGTACGATCCTTGCCCATTATAAGGTTTATTTTTTTTGCAAATGTTCTGTTACAGAAGTCGGCATCGGCACTTCCGTCTAAATTTGATGCGCGAAAACAATGGCCGGAATGTGCGGATTTCATTGGGATGGTAAATCATATAGGTGAATATGCATTATTCGTAAAAGTGAGATTACTACCAATTTTGATTTTGTATATATTATAACCATTGATTCCTTTCGATGAAAGAAACTTTAATTTTTTAAATCAATACAGGGCGCGCAGAATTGTTTCCCATTGGCATAAATCCATTTAAGGAAATCTTAGCTCAAATTATGGCATTTATCCACTATATAATTTTGGCGTGTAGTTTTTGCAATTGTACGCTCCTTTTGTTGATTAGAAAAAAATATTAAAATTTAGGCCCCAAAACGGAAAAGTACCAAAATTTCTTCGAACAAAATTAGTAGTGCTGTTTTAAACCTAATTTTGTGAGTTGGACGATTCAGTCCCATGAGTAAATGACACTTCATTCACGAATCTGTAACTAGGCCCAGACTTGTTGCCGCGGCCTAAAAATGGTAGCATTCGTTTTCTCTCAACGAAAGGAATCGAATAGATGAAATATGATTATATACAAATAAAATTGGTATTATTCTCTAAAAAAGAAGCTGAAGTTGATAGACGGGGAATATACTGAACCAAAGAAAAAACTTATTTTCTACACAAATAAGCATTTTTAAGGTTATAATGGGAACGGAGGATGCGCTTCGGCTTGGGCCATTTCCGCTGCGGCGGTGCTCACCGACCGAATTTGCATTGAACGACTCAAAAAGGGCATTCGCTCGTACACCAATCACGCGTCGTCCTTCGCTTCCGCGCAAGACATTTTGGATTCGCATTTGGACAATAAATGTCCGTCATTTAATGTTGCTTTGCTTAAAAATAAATTGATAACAAAGGTTCCTGTTCGACCGAAATTTCGACTGCAATTGTATGGAAATGGTTCGCCGAGACGGGCGTCGTCACAGGCACAAATTACTCAATGGGCTTGGGCTGCAAGCCGTACATTTATCCCCCAACAAAAGAATTGCCTGTGAAGGCCACTGGTTGCCGAAAGCAATGCGACAAGCAATTGACGTTCAATTACAGAGAGGGCAGAGTGTTCAGTGAGTGAAACGGGGAAAAAGCGGATAATTAGAGTACATATCAGGGATGGCACGGAATTCCGATTTCCGTTTTTGAAAAAAGCGCGCCGTAAAAAACGTGTAAATTAGTCACTCCTTTTCCCAAAAATGTTCTAAAATAATGCAAAATGACATAAAAAAAAGATTTTGATAAAATCATTGAATAATTTTTCAAGCAAAATATTCAAATAACCAAAAACATTTTTGAAACACCTTTTATTAGGTAATAATTAAAAAATTTAGCCTATTAAAATATTTAGAAAATTTTTTATTATATTTTTTATTTTTTGAAAATTTCCGACTTCCGACTTTTTGGGGTAGGAATTCCGATTTCCGACTTCCGAAAATTTTTTGGGCCTCGGAATTCCGGTTTCCGAAAATTTTTTGATCCCCGGAATTCCGATTTACGGAAATTTTTGGGGCCTCGGAATGCCATCCCTGGCGGACCGGGTCGATTGGGCCCCGCCGGTTGGGCCCCGCCGATTGGGCCCCGCCGATTGGGCCCCGCCGATTGGGCCCCAGTACGATTGGGCCCCGCCGATTGGGCCCCATGGGGCAGCCACTTTTTTTCGTTTCACATGTTTTAAAAAAATTAAATTATTCATAAATTTATTAAGTATGAAATTCTATCCATTCTTACAAAGGTAATAACTCGTACAATAGCAGTTCGTACAATACATTTTTTTACAAAATTAAGCTTATAGCTTGGGCCAAATCTAACAAGGGAACCGTCAGAACTGTGTCAGAAAATGCATGTATCATAACTATTTGATAGTGCAGGGCCGGCTACTCTGAATTTTTAATGTTAGCGGTGTGTTGAAGCCAAATAGAAAAGTTATTGGACCTCAAAAATCAAAATTTTGACTGTGTTTTACCCTTCAGAGAAGGTGGTGAAGTGGGGAAAATTAAAAAAAAAACGGTGGATCAGTGGGTTAAATTCCTATTTTTCGGAGGTCCAGGTTCGAACCCAACATGAAAAAAATACATTTTACTAGGTCGTTGCATAAAAAAGGGCGCTTTAACGACCTAGTAATTAATGTGCAACAAAGTTAACGATTAAAAAAACCATTTTTTATTTAAAAATATACATATGTAGGTAATAAGTTTTCTTTAATGAAAGTAAACCAAAAGTCGACTAAAAAAGTGACTGCCCCATGGGGCCCAATCGGCGGGGCCCAATCGGCGGGGCCCAATCGTACCGGGGCCCAATCGGCGGGGCCCAATCGGCGGGGCCCAATCGGCGGGGCCCAATCGACCCCCACCGATCCCTGGGGGGACGGGACGAAATCTCGCCGCCGAAATCTCGCCGCCGGAATCTCGCCGGCCGAAATCTCGCCGAGACAAAATCTCGCCGCCGAAATCTCGCCGGCTGAAATCTCGCCGGCCGAAATCTCGCCGCAGAAATTTCAAAAAAAAAATTCAAACTTAGAAATTTTTCAAGGAAAAAATTTTAGAAAATTTTTTTATAAGAAAATTCCAAAAAAAAACTATTTGCTAAGTTTTTTTGAAAATTTTTCAAAAAAACAGTAAATTTTCATAAAATTTCAAAAAAAAATTGCTGAAAAATTTTTTAACAATTTTTTTATTTAAATTTTCTTATAAAAAAATTTTTCTAAGAATTTTTTCCTTGAAAAATTTCTAAGTTTGAAATTTTTTTTTTGAAATTTCGGCCGGCGAGATTCCGGCGGCGAGATTTTGGGGTGCACCCCATCCCTGGTACATATACATTGTACATATTGAGCTGGATTATTCTTACCTATCATTCTCTATCAAATTCGAAAATACGCCAAAGAGGGGGGTCTTTTTGATTTAATGTTAATTTTCTTGACTTTTTGGTAATAGCCAAGAATTAATTATTGCTCAGATTTAATTTTTAACCAATATAATTTAATTAGTCCACTGGTGCTCTTCATACTGTGTCTATTCAATTACTTATAATATGAACTGACAATGAGCTTGATACAGTCAAGTTGAGACTAGAAATAATTAGGCTGTTTATAATTTTAAACGCTCCGCAGAACTGAAAGGCGCACCGACGCATTGGGAGGGAGCGGACGAAAATCGGGAGGAAAAAATGATGCGGGAGATAATGACGAACGGACCCATCCAAGTTCAAGTGGATTGGTATGTGGATGCCTATTTATATGGCCAAAACAGCACACAGGTCAATGTTTACATGGTAAGTTGGTGTTGAACAATGATCAAATACTAAATGCTGATAAGCAAAAATTCAATTTTCGACATTCAAAATCATTGGAAATATTTGTTTTAAGCATTCAGAAAAAAATTCTGTAGTGGAAGCTAAGTGACCGACGATAAGAATGTTTCTCGGCTCTACTTGAAAACTGGGCTTATTGTAAATCATTAAAAATTCAATTATCTTTTATTTTGCATATTTTTAAAAGAGATGTCTAATCGTGAAAACGAGTTTCTGGGCGCTGTCAAGGCTGCTAGGCAGAACTTGACATTCATTTTGGTCCATTCCGAATTCCTAACCCGAACTCAACAATCGATTATTGTTCGAGTATGGGTTGGGTATTCTGAAATGGTATTGGTTGAAAACGGATATCGAATCCCTGCGAGTATTCGTACATGAGTATAAAATTTGGTTGAGTGAATATTCGATATTCTATTTACTGCATGTAGATTGTTAATTAAAATAAATGATTTAAATAACATTTAATTGATTAAAAAAAAATTCAAATTTTATTAAATTAAAATTGTTTGTCTTTTGGTAGGCATTTATCGGTGGATTTTTTGTGAGTCTTCTGTGCGTACACTAACCCATCAAATTGTAAAAATTTTATTATACAAAATCCTTTTAGCACACCATCGTCAATCAGACTGACAAGGGTGATTACCAAGAAGGATCATTGAAACTAATCGGATGGGGCGAGGAAAGCACGGACAAAGGCGAGCTGGTCAAGTACTGGTTCGGCGTCAATAGTTTTGGCACTGAGTAAACTCCTCAAACTCAACGACGATTATTATGCTAAATTATTTAGCTGGGGACTGAATGGACTGTTCAAATGGCGTCGAGGGACGGATGAATGCCGCATTGAATCAAAGGGTATCAGCTTTGGCACCCCCGATGTTTGAGAAGGCTTAACGATATCTGCTAGATGTCAATTGGAAAAAAGAATTTGACTTAAAACCCACGCGTCTCTAATAACATAATAATGTTAAGTAGATGGTTAAATGTTGTTGATACAGAATAAAAATTAATAGGGCTGAAATTGCCAAATTCCTAAAATTTTTGTGCGAACGTTGAGATAAACATAAATTTGAGTTTTTAGCTTGGTTTGAAGCTTCTAGGATCAATTTTATTATGCCGTTTTTCGCCATTTTTTGTGCCTATTTCAGAATTTTTGTAAAAGTCTTTTAAAATGCAATAAAACCCAAAAAAGCCCTATGAATTGAAAATTATCTCAAAATTGCATTCCAAAATTTTATTTTATCTTTCTTGATAAAAGTTTTTGGCCTAAAAATTGTCCTTATTCGAAAAAGCATATTAATTAAAATTGAAATGTAACCAAAGTGATCAAGTTTTTACCTGTTTTGCTACCTAAAAACGTCAATAAATATTTTATTTGCATATTTTGTGCCTATTCGAGATGGAGCTGAAATTTATATGCATTATGGTGAAAAAAACAAAAATAAACTAAATATGAAACAACAACAGTTCCTACAACTTTTCGTGAATAATTTTGAAATTTTTGTGTATTTTGCAGAATTTGCAACAAATCGGCATTTAATGAAAAAAACCTATTGAACATATGACGAAATTCGTTGAAATTTTTTTTTAATTGAATTTAAGTTTTTGGTTAGCTCCTAAAACTGCACAAGAAATGCATTTTGATTTTTCAGGACGGAGTCGCGACATTTTTAAGTTTAGAGGTGTGGGTGCGGCACTACGGAAAAGTGCCAATTACAAAAATGATTTATGAGAATTGGAGTAAGGGACAATTCGTGTTGGGAGGCTGATTTGTTACTGCACATTGGCGGACACAAAAAACGATGCCATGCCAATGATTCGGTTTTCAAATTATAAAAACTTATGCAAAATATTCAGTCAAAAAAAATCAACAAAAGCTATTCCTGAATTTCGGGGTAGATACTCACGAATCTGATAACATCTTGGCCTTGTTCAAAACCCTAACCGGAAAAAAAATAAAATTTGAAATTCTTAATTTTCTCTTAGTAATTTTTCATTTTTCTAAAAATTAAAACCCGAAATGTGATCAAAACTTTATGAATCGTCGTCGTCCTTCGTCAATTTCTTCTTGAACAGTTCGTTCTGCACAAAATTCTCCCGACATCTTTGAGCTCCCCACAATTTTTTGTGCGATTTCACTGTGTAATTTCGGCCCACAAATTCTCCGCCCTCCTCCATTTGGTGGTGCACCATTTCACACAGCTGACAAAAGGCGGAAGTCTTCACAGTCGGCACCCATCGCTTCTGGTAGAATTTTGTCCAATTGAAATACCTTAAGAATAGGGTTGTACGGGACCGGGGCGGGAATTCCCGGTCCTCCGAGGTCCCGGTTCCAGGTCCCGGATTTTCAAAATTTATTTCCCGGTCCCGGTAGGGCAAACGAGAACCGGGAAAACCAAGCACTGGTAAGAATGGGGGTCTGAGTGAAAAATTAGTGACCAAAAATGGAGTTAAAGGATAAAATTTAAAAATAATCATAAATATATTCTTTAAAAGTAATACCGACAATTGTGCAAATGGCCTATTGGCTAGTCTCCTTGACTTTCCCTTGTTCAATCCCTCTACTGAAATTAAAATATTTTTAATTTTCTTTTTGCATATTCATTGGTTTCCTATCGACAAAATATAATTCATCATAGTTTTTTTTTAGTTAACACATTTTTTAAATGAAAACCCGAACAAATTGAGCCTAATAATCCAAAAAACAAGCCATTTTGTTGAAAATGTGTTAACAAATTACATTCAAATTTTCAAAATTTCCCCCGGCGGCGCTTATCGGCACCGCCGGTCTCCCCTTTCTCCTTAAAAGTTTTTTGGAAAAAGCGCGCCAAAAAATTGATGTGAAAAGCAAATCTGAATTTCTATTAATATTCGATCATTTGAGTCAAAAATTGATTAATTGTTTGAAATAACTGAAGAAAATTTGATTTGAAAATTTTCATTAATTTAATTCAGCTTTAACTTTTGGATTTTATTAAATAAAAAACAAAATTTAAATTTAAATTTCCCGGTTCCGTACAACCCTCCTTAAAAATTAAAAGGTAATTTTGGCAAAAGATTTGTTGGAAATTAATGGCATTAGGTATGTTCAAATAAAAAACTTAATCCAACGCTTTTTGGTCGGCGGTGCCATGGCAAAACTCAAAACGTGCAAAATTATATTTAATTTTTAAATTAGTCATACTATTGGATTTAAAATTAATTTTGCACGTGTCATTGACCCTTTTGCCCATTAAATACTGACTCCAAATATCGGTCTTTGTCCTTGTGCAATGCCTTCAGATGGTCGGCCAATGCCGTGGCATTGTCAAAATCGTCCGCTGCGATGTACAAATCGTCCGGAATGCCCGACTCGCGCACCACTTCCCTGCACAGCACAACCGGCACTGTCAAACTGCGCAAAGCGTTCCAAAATTTCTCCGTAACATATTCGGAGCACACCGTATTTTCAAAGGCCAAATAGAAAAAGTGGGACTCTGTAGGAGAAAATATTTTTAGAAGTTTCCTAAGCGGCTGGTAAAAATGTGTCAAAGAGGGAAAATGTGTGCCCAAACTATATTTCAATTAAAGTAAAAAGCGACTAATTTATAAACATGGCTCATAAAAACCAAAAATACAAAATTGGATTTTATTTTTTCATATATATGTAAAGGTGGCTGGTAATTTCGACACTGAGTATTTTCGACACTAAGTAATTTCGACACTACGTTTTCGACATAGAGAAATTTCGACACTGAACTATTTCAAAAACTCTCACTGTTTTCCAGCATTTTCGACACTGGACCATTTCGACAGTGAGTAAATTCGACACTATTGAGAATTTTTAAAAATTAATAAGAAATTTTGGTGTTAGTATTAGGTATGATAAATTTTCCTACTTCATTTTCTAATTCGTACTTTTTAAAAGGTTAGGTTGGTATAACTAGAGTTGGTCGGGACCGGGAAATTTGACAAAAACCGGGACCGGGACTTACCGGGACCAGAAAAGTCGGGACCGGGACCAACTTTTTTGACCGGGACCGGGATCGGGACCGCGAGAAAAGCCGGGACCAACCGGGAATTTTTTCAAGAGAAAATTTTTTTTGAAAAAATTTTGAAAATTTGAGTGCACTTTGTTACGAAAATTGCCAATATTCAAAAATGTTCCCATAAATATTGTAGTTTCGTTTTGGGGGACGAATTCGAAGAAAATTTTTAAAAATTTTCATTTCGGGGGGGGGGGAATCTTGGATTTTCTGAGTCCCAAAATTCTGGATTTTTATAAATTAATTAAAAAATTTTGCGAAAATGGCCCTCACGCGAAAATGGCCACGCGAAAACGGCCCTCACGCGAAAACGGCCACGCGAAAACGACCCCGACCGTGGAATGGGTCGAAGCGGGTCAGTTCCGTCTGGCCAGTTCCGTCTTCAAAAGTCATGAAAACATATTTTAGGGTGATTTTCGGTTTTCGGGCCCTAGAAGCCCTACAAAGCGCTTTGAAATCAATTAAAAATTGCAATGATCAGTGATCACTGACTGATCAGGTTTTTTTGAATTATCGCCCCAAAATATCGCTATTTGGCATTATGAGTCATTGTCTAACACTGACACTGGGTTTGACGTTTTACTCAGTTATACCAACCTAACCTTTTAAAAAGTACGAATTAGAAAATGAAATAGGAAAATTTATCATACCTAATACTAACACCAAAATTTCTTATTAATTTTTAAAAATTCTCAATAGTGTCGAATTTACTCACTGTCGAAATGGTCCAGTGTCGAAAATGCTGGAAAACAGTGAAAGTTTTTGAAATAGTTCAGTGTCGAGATTTCTCTATGTCGAAAACGTAGTGTCGAAATTACTTAGTGTCGAATTTACCCAGTGTCGAAATTACATAGCGCCATATGTAAATAGGATCAGATTTTTTGTGTGTTTTAGCGATCGGAGCGCTGCCTAATAATAGGGCCCGGAATTTTGTAATTGCGCAAACCCGGACCAGAGCTCGTATTCCAAGACGGATCCGAATATGATCAGGAGATAAAATCCTATTTTAACAGGACTCCGATTCCTTCAGTCCCATCAATGTTTTATCTCCAAATCCTCGATGCGCATCCAAAAAACTTTTTCACAAATCACTGTGCCGCCCAATCAAACGGTCGGTTGTCATTCACTCACCCATTTGCTGCTCATAACACTTTTGATCACAATCTTTTCCGCTGCACTCGCCGACCATGTCCAACTCGATGAGCTCCTGCAATTGCTTTGTCAGCACGTCTCTGCCGGAGGGAGCCCCGCAATGGGACACAATTTGGAGGGCAAATCGTTTTTTGCGCGACATTCTCTCACTGATCTGACAAAATGAAGGAGAATAGAGAATAGAGGCCCGAATATTAGGGGTGAAAAACAAATGAATATCCGAAATGTATCAAAGCTGGCGAACTTAAAAAACCAATTAAGGGCGGGGGGAGTGTTTTCCTAACCTTAAAACATTTTAAATTACAATTTTTTAGCAAATCATTGCAAGTAATATGAATGAGAATTTTTTCTTTTGCTTTTCTTGTCCCTTTCTCACTTCCGCAGCGCTCCAAATCTCTTCCGGTGACGTCAGTGCCGTAATTGGGGTCAATTGGCCATACGGTAGTGGAATGGTACTGGCGCTATGGTACGTTATGGACACATTAAAATAATCGTCCGGCACATTTTCCATCTTTTCGTAACACCAGTAGGGAGACTGAATAAAAAAGAAACAACACATTCATCATTTGTACATGGTGTTTGTTCTTGGGATTTCAACAAATTTTTGCTCAAACAAATTTAACTTTTTTTATCTATTAGGGTCTTTATAAGTAATTTGAAAATATTCGAAAAATTTAATGACTCCAATCCCGCGGGACCCTCGGAATTGGCGAATTGTCGTTGGATCCCCGATGAAATCACGATCCCAACTAATCCCGGTGAAAAATATCTATAAAATTAGAAAAAATTTTGAACAAAAGCTCAACATAAAAGAAAGTGGCCTAAAAGTTCTAAAATTTGAATTTTTGAATCAGACATTTTTTGGTTCTTTTTTCGTGGGTAAATTAAATTATATTTAAACCAAAAAAATTGTTCATTTTAATATCCAAATTCCGAGCCCAAAATGCCACTGAATTTCTGCACTTACCTCTATGCTCATCATAGCGTACAACTTAATTGAAAGTAAAATGGCATTTTAAAAATGCTGCCCTTTTTGGCACCTGTTCAGGACGCCGATTTTTTGGAAGCGGCTTAAAGCTTTGACGAACATGGAAAAGCACTGCCGATGCCGAACTTTCACTAGAATTAAGCATTTAAAATTTGTTTTCATTTTTGCACAATATATAATGAAATATAATATTATTACAATATTCTTTTTATATTGTATAAAATAGTTTTACAAATTTGTGTCATATTTGAACACACAGTCGCACGACGGATTGTTTAGCTCGCCGTTTGTCATATAAACAAAAAGTTCATGATAAAGATATAATCCAGCCCATCCGAGGATGATCGGCTTCTTCTTCTGTTTTGCCAATGGATTTTGCACAGATTTTTTGGCGCGTGAAGCTAATGTAACGGGGAATAAACAAAAGGGTATATAATTCAGGGCTTGTCCTAAGCTTTGTGTCGGAGTTCAGAATTCAAGTTCCTTTTTTATGTTTGCTAATAATTAAAAATTACGGTATGGAATGGCATTTGTTAGCCCACTAGTGCCATCATCGCCCAACAGCAGATGGAAACTGAAAATCTTTAATTAAAATTACAATTAATGAAGCAATTGACGGGTTGGGCGATGTCTGCTGGCAGTTGGAGAAAATTAAGAGCAAAAACAACGGAAAATGAGCAAATGGAAAACGATTCATCACTTTAGTCAATGGAACGTTAATTATTGCATATTAACTAAATATCTTTGTTTTAGTGCCGGTCTATAATTCTTAATATTTTTATTTTTTGGTTTTTTGAATGAAGCACTGCTGCTTTAACAAAAAACATTTGTACGAACAATTTTACGAATAAATTATTATTGGAAATGTGAAAGATGAGAGATGAGCTCATCTTTTTTACTTAATGGAAATTCAGCAAACAAATCAAAAACAACAAAAAATTATTTGCATAAATAAGAAAATAAATGATTTTTATGTAAAAAATATTTAACAAAATATAAATGATGATTTTATAGTAAATATTTTAAAAAATTATGATATTTTTTTGATTTTGGGTTTAGAAGTCAGAAAATTCGTAAAAAAACTAACTAGTCTTTTTGAGTTGGCCTAGATTTGTTAGTCTTTTGTCCAAATATTAATTCATTTTATTCAACAAATAGAAGGTTCAGACAAAGTATTGGGTTCATGAAAAAGTTCTGACCCACTAAACACTTCAAAATTAATGATCCTTCCCCATCGATCAGGCAACATTTCAATCCTCTTTTTATAAAACTGATCATTTTTCGATATAGTGGATGAGGAAGAACCGCCCATCAAAGTTGCTCAATTTTTTGTAGCGTTGCGAACGCAACATGGGACATGCGTTGTCATGGAGGAGTACGCAGTCGCGGAATTTTGTAGAAAATGGAGGACGACGAATTTGGTCATGAACCCGCTGCAGTTGTTGCTTCGGCGTTGATGGTTTGCCCAGCCGGAACAAGTTCATAGCGGACCAACGGTGCTATGTCATTACTTAAAAACCATCATAATGGGCGTTACTTAAAAAACCATCATAATGAAAATTTTTGCTTATAACTTTGCTCTAGAAAGACCAACTTTTTAATCCTTGCTATCATTCGATAGATCTAAATGTTCTATGAGCCTGTAAAATTTCAAAAAATTTTATTAAGTTTAAAAAAAGTTATGGCCAAAAATGTTCGAAAATCAAGGTTTTTTGAGTTCCTCGAGCTATAACTTTTTTGAAACTTAACGAAATTTTTTGAAATTTTGCAGACTGATAGAGAACACTTAGGGCTATCAAATGATATCAAGAATTAAAAATTTGGTTGCTTTCGAGCAAAGTTATAAATAATTTTTCGACAAAAATTTTCATAATGATGGTTTTTTAAGTAACGCCCATTATGATGGTTTTAAGTAACGACTCAGCACCGGACCAACCCTGATGAACACCACCAGACGCAGAGCAATACCTTCTGTGCATGCTGAAGACGCCTGGGCCCGGTCAATAAGATAATTTTATGGCTGTGTTTTTTAAGTTAATCTTTGCTATTTTAGCCTAAATTATTTGTCTCAAATAAATTTTTGGTTGAATTTTGAGTACTTTTGCTTAAATTGATTTTTATTATAGTTATCATTAAGTTAAAAAATTTTTTTTGGTATCATATGAAAGAGCACCCTTCAATCTATAAGAATCTTATTTTTGTTTATTTTTATCTCACAATTTTCCATGTTAAAAGGCTCATGGTAAATATGGCTACCATGGGTAGGATGGTGGTAGCATTTCTAACCACCAACTCCCGTCAAATGACCACGAACTACATTCTTATTGACAGGGTAAAAATGAGGGCCATGGTCATGGTTAAATAACCACAAACTTCGTGGTCATTTGACCAAAGTCGTGGTATCTCTTTTTGCCCGAGGATTATCACCAACTTCATGGTTATGACTAATATTTAATCATTTACTCCCCGCTCCGAATCGGAGGAAGCTCACCTTTTGTTAAAAGAAGCGCGGGAGGATGAGAGTGTCCATTTTTTCTTAAGTGGGCTACCGACCGCACTTAAAAGTAGTGATGCTCGAGACCAAAAATTTCCCGAGACTCGAGACTCGACCCCGAGACTCGAGACCGAGACCCAAAACCCCGAGACCGAGACCAAAAAAACCCGAGACTTTTTTCAAAAATTTTTTCTTACACACTTAAAAATCGAAAAAAATCAATCTTTTGAGCTTTTTCTCAAAAATTTTTGTTTTTTTTCCTTATTTAAGCTACCATACATTTTTCCTTTTCATATGATTGACTTTTTTACACCATTTTTTGTGGTGCTCTTTTTCAAAAAAATGTTTCGGGAACAGGGTCCGGCGGTGCCGATAGGCGCCGCCGGGAAAATTTTTTTAAATTTTACTGCAATTTGTTAACGGATTTTGTCCAAAAAATGACCAAATTTTGCGTCTTTGAGCTACTTTTTTAAAATAAAAGTAAGAGTTTTGGGTGCAGGCGGTGCCGTTAGGCGCCGCCGGAGAAAATTTTGAAATTTTTAGTGCACTTTGTTGATAGATTTAGTCCAAAAATGACATTTTTACGATTTAATTGTTAAAATTGTGTTTGAACTCCCATCGAAAAAAACATTAATTTTGAAAAATGAGAAGAAAAAATAATACTTGGAGGGGAACTGATCCAACGCAAAAATAAGGAACAAAACCAAGAACACAACCCGCTGGACCACGCATATATTAACAAATTTGAACAAAAAAGAACCTAAAATTTATAAAAATAGAAGTTACCAAAGGCCAACAATCATTAGGGGTGTAAAAAAGTCTCGGTCTCGGTCTCGAGTCTCGAAAATCGAGACCGAGACTTGAAAACCCGAGATCGAGACTCGAGACCGAGACCAAAAAAACCTGAGACTTTTCTCGAGTCGAGACTCGAGACCGAGACTCTCGAGCATCACTACTTAAAAGAAAATTATTTTTCATGAGAAAATGAGGCTTTTGAAAGTTTTAATCTGGGAACCCTGACTAAAATAATAAAAAATTTTGGATAATCATATCTGTAGAGATAAATAAAGCTATTGTATGATACCATGAAATGTAAATTTTGTTGAATTTGAGCTAAGCTATGAATCTATAATTTTACCATAATTTAAGGAAATTCTTTATTATTATTGGCCAACACCAGACGATTAAATTCTTTACCACCTCCAATCTATTGTTGGTTAAGGTCAGGGGCGTATCTAGGAACATTTTCAAGGGGGGGGGTAGACCCGACCTAAAGACTTTTTTCACGGGTTCATGGTCATTTAACCTGGAAATTTTTAATTGAATATCTTCTTAATGCCGAATATCTTAAATAGTAATAAAAAATTTTTACAAAAAAGTTAATTCCTAAATAATAATTATTTTTATTTATTCTACCAATTTTCTAGTTAATTTAGACATTATTTTTCCTATCTATTTAAAATAATCAGTGCAGGTTTATTAAGTTCATGGTAGAAAGTTGGTGTTAAAGTAAAATAAGATGGTTGGCGGTTAAATATTGGTGGTTGCTGGTTGCTCCAGCAGAAAATTTACTTTTATACTGTCTTTCACAAAAATTGCTCCTATTTTGGCCGCTTTAAGGCAAAAAACTAGTAAAAAATAAGAAATTTTGCTTTTATTTCCAGCTGAGTTTTCTTTTAATTTCTTTTTTACTATTTTTTGCTGTGATTGAATAAACAAATTATTGTTTGGATTTTTGGGCATTATTTTTGTGAAAATTGATTCGTTTTACAATTGGCCATTTTTTAGTCAAATAATTTGTTTTCTCAATAATTTCTGATTAAGCTGTGCTTATGATTTAAAGTGATAAGGCCAGCAAAAAGTATTTATTAATTTTTTATGCCTGCTTTATAGTAAAATATCTAATAAATGAATTATGCGCACACAGCTCACTGATCATTAGGGTTTCTTTTTTAGGCAAATGCCTAAAATTTTGCACACTTGATACGCACAGATAAGCACAAAACACGCTTTTCCGCTTGGTTTGGGGTGTATACGATGACTTAAATAAATGCCTAACTTTGCCTATTTCGGGGTTTTTCGCCTACTGTGCCTATTTTAGAATTTTCGAAAAAATCCTTAAAAAAGAAATAAATGAACCAAAAAATTTCACAAAAAATACATCTAAGAATGAAAAAAAGTTTCAAAAAATTGACGCTAAAATTTAAAATTTTTTCCTTATGTAATTTTTTTAAAGATTTGTTCATATTCTGAAAAAAATAAATTGTTTAATAATTTCATTTATAATTGAAATATTTAAGTTTGTTTGATCGGTTTTCCGGTTTGGCTGGTTTTTGAGAGGCCGGACCCGGAAACCGGTTGATTCTGAAATTATCAGCTCGTTCCGGTCCGGAATTTTTGAGAATTCCGGTCTCTATATTTTAGTGTCTATTCGAGGATTTTTGTGCCTATTTAATGCCGATTTTGAGATTTTTATGCTTTTTAGATGCCTATTTCGGTATTTTTTGCTGATTTCGTGCTGAATTTAGCATTTTTTGATGCTGAATTAAGTGCTTAATTATCATTTTTTGGTGATGAAAAATCCGGTCTCTATTGATAACATTTGAATCTCCATATAATCATTTAATTTCATTTTCAAAATTCATTTTTTCAAATTTGGCATTCGCCTTCTCCGTCCGTCACACAGTTGTAGCATCCGTCCGGGCAATGAGATAAATTTTAAATTGGAAAAAAATATTTTTGGGTGTTTTTTTCTATTTCGTTTGGCATCTGAGAGGGGTGGCTGGGGAGGGCGTATTTCGTAGTTCGTAAAGGCTAATTTCTGACCCGCCCCCTTGTCCACATATGATTTAAAGACCCGACGTTCTTGTTGGCATCGCCGGGAATTCTCGAAATAAATTTAAAAGTATGAAACTCTCAGATTTGGAATTCTTTAAAAAGAGAAGTGAAAAAAAAAGTTGGAAAAAACGTCATGAGAGGAAAAATTAATTCGCAAAATGCCCATAAAAGGTGTGAATTTATAACATATCTTTAACAAATTCGACTTCTTTTTTAAGGAAGGATAACATTTGAATCTCCAAATAATCATTTAATTTCATTTTCAAAATTCATTTTTTCAAATTTGGCATCCGCCTTCTCCGTCCGTCACACAGTTGTAGCATCCGTCGGGGCAATTCTTTGCGTATTTCTCCTCACAACAGTAAAAGCAGCTGCACCGTGTGTTTATAGTGCAGTGCTTGTCGAACACAAATTGGCACACCACACAGTTGTGATTGCCGGGGCTGCAGTTGGCATCTGCGAATTAGTATTTGCCAAATAATTTTCTGGCATTCCCAGAGGATATTTGAGTTTCAAAAAAATTATTTTATTAAATAATTGTAAAATAAAAATATATATCGTCAAGATGTTTGGTCCAATGCGAGGTTGTTTCATGAATTCCGCCAGACCGGTTTTTGGGCAAAATTTGTCATGTTTTTCTAAGAACCTTAAATAAGCAACCATTCACGGTGTTATGACGTTACTCAAAACCCTCAAGAAATTTGTTGCTTATAACTTTGCAAAAAACAACCAGGGATTTTATAACACTAAATGTTTTCTATTATCCTGCCAAATACAAAAAAAAATTGGTTAAATTTCCAAAAAGTTAACATCAAAATGTTCGAAACTTGGTTTTTTGAGTTTCTTTGGCATTTTCCGATCGGGACCAAAATGATTCTATGAAAGCAATCATTAGCATACCAGGAATTGTGGTTGAATTCTTTTGTGCGCAGCCCAATTCATCGACCAAATAGTTTTTGCAGGTTAAAACCTGTGAATTATGAAAAATGCGTGTTAATGATTTAAAATTGGATTAATTAATTAATATTATTATATAAAATTTAAAAAAATATATTCATTTATAAATAAAAAATGATTACTTTGTCGAATTTTGTTTGAAGAAAAATAATTAGCAAGAAAAATTTAAAAAACATTAAGAAAATAATAAGCAAGCTTAAGATGGAATACTTTTTAAAAACATAAATAATAATCTAATATATTTAATATTCTATTTAAAACACAATTTTATAATGACAATAATTGATTTACTTATTTGAATTTTTTAATGTTAATATTTTTTAATTTACTGGCTTAAACTCAGGGCATTAAATTATATAAATATTTTAATTTCATTTCGTTTGAGAAAAATTATGACTTTTGGCAAAAAACGACAATGGATTGGAAATTTTTTATTTTGCTTAAAAAATTTAAAATGATTTTAGAAATGTTTAAGCTAAAAATGTTTTGCCATTTGAAGATATTTTTTCACATTTCAATTTGCTCACTTTTGTTTCCGTGCCTTACCGAATTAATTTTCCATCTTATTTTATGATTTCATTTTCTTTAACTTCCCATTTCTCCTTTCTATTTAAAAGAACAGTTGTGATCATATTTTTTAATAAAAATGCCATTAAATTAATTTAAAATTCATTGTAATCGCCATCAATCTGCTTTTCAATTGATTTTAAAAGAATTAAAAGGAATTGAGACAAAATCTTTTACGCTTTTTATTAAAAAATAAATTCAAATTAATTATGCCTTAATGACAAAAGAAAAAAAAAGTAGAATAAATAAAAAATATATATATTAAGGCTATTCAAATAAATCTTTTATAAAAAAACGATGCAATAAAAAACATTTAATAATAATTGTTGGAGGGAAAGGGCAAGAAAAACATGGAAAAATTATCATTAATAAATGATTCACGTGGCAATAAAAATGATTCGTAAACAAAAATTATTAAAACAAAAAGCGGGAAATAACGGCGCACTGTCAAAATGTCGTTGAGTTGAAATGTCGCCCAAACAAAAAAGAGTCAAAATGCGGCCAAGCTTAAAATTATTAGGGATGCGATTTTTAGGCACAAAAAATCGCGAAATAAGCACCTAAAAAGGCATAAAAAAATCGCAAAATAGGCATTAAATAGGCACAAAAATCCTCGAATAGGCACTAAAATAGGCAAATAAAATTTTTTTATTAACGTTTTTAGGTAGTAAATCACGTAAAAATTAATCAAAAAAATTAATTTTGCTTATATTCCAATTGTTTTAAAGTTTTTTCGAATAAGGACAAATTTTTAGCCAAAAATTTTTATCATAATTAAATTCGATGATCAATTTTTTGAATATTTTTTTCAATTCTTAGGGGTGTATTTTCTGAATTTTTTTTGGGGTCATTCTTAGCGGTGTGTTTTTCGTTTTTATTGCATTTTTGTTAAGGATTTTTTCAAAAATCCTAAAATAGGCACCTTAGGCACAAAAACTCCAAAATAGGCAAAGTTAGGCATTATAAAAGTCATCGTAGACACCCCAAACCAAGCGGAAAATGCGTTTTCGTGCTTATCTGTGTGTATTAAGTGCGCAAAAATTTTAGGCATTTGCCTAAAAATCGCATCCCTAATAATTATAGAAAAAGTCGAAAACTTTATTTTTATTGGGGACGAAACGATCATTAAGAGGTGTATGGGTGTATGAATTACTAAATTTGTCAATATAATAAGTATATAAAAGTATAAAAATTAATAATTCTATCATTTTTCGACTTTTCCACAAATTTTCAGCTTGGATACTTTTTGACTCTTTTTAGCTTCGGCGACATTTTGACGGGCGGCGGGAAATAACATTTTTAAAATTAAATTTTCCATAACCACTAGAAACAAAGAAATAAAAAGGACTTTTTGAATAATTATTACAGTTTTAATTTTGTCAAATCCAAGCATTTTTTTCTTTTTATTTCGTTCAGCAGCAATGGCCCAAACCAACAATAATCATCTTAAACATGCTTTTGCTCTTTTTTGGTCACCGCTTTTGTCATTTTAATCGCCGTCGTTTTGGCGGAAAAAAGTGCCACCAATTCGGACAGTGCCACTGCCGCAAAGGTAAGTGGAAAAGAGAAAATGTGCCTTATGTGGAGCCTATAAAACAGAGTTGACATTGAAAGTTTTTCTAAAATAAGGGTACTTTATATTTTAAATTTAAATATTCGTTCTACAGGGTGACAAATAAGTAATGTCCCACTTATTTTTTGTTGTAACTTTTTTCAAATGCAACCAAAAATGACCAATATATACTCAAAATGTGCACAACTGATTAGGGAATATTGCTACATAATAGTTTTATCGTATCATTAGAGAGTCCTGAGATAGAGACAAAAACTTGCAAAAAAATTTTTACCGTTGGCACGCAACTCCCGGGTCAATGTTTTGGTCATTATCCTAAGAAAGGTTTAACAAGAAGAAACCATTTTTGCGTGAGAATTAACGAAGGCCCTGGTCCCTTAAATTGAGTACACAAGATAATTCTTGGACTCTCTTTAGGGGAATAAAAGGCCCACATTTTATCATGGATAAAACCCAAAAAATTACCCCTGAACCAGACATAAAGTTCAAAACATCCAAAACACTGTTCCTGATTTCATCAAAAAGGCCATTATCTGGCATAAGCTACCACTTGGAGCGAGGCTTTATGCCACGCTAAAGATTTTCATCTGAGTAACTGTTTTGTGCATTTGACCCCTTGGAGCCCTCAAAATATATGAAACTTGACCAATTTTGAAAATCGCCCGAAATCTTGTGAAATAAAAATAATTTTTAATAGCAGTCAATCACATCTGAAAGAGCAGTCTGTTGGCTATCTTATATGGTTTTAGTTAGATATAAACTATTATCATTTTGTAAATTAATGCCCGAAAAAATATTTTCCAAGTTACGTGTTGGATGGGTATCACCCCATTTCGTAGACCCATTAACTTTTTTCGTATACATCGTGATGGCTTTTACTTATCTAATAATGGAATAATCCTAGTTAATTTTTGCTATTTGTCTAAATTAATCCATTTTCATTTTGACTCGGTGCGCAATTTTTTCGTTGAAATTAACGATTTCTGATAACTCTTGTTTTGATGTTTTTTCTGACCTTAGAAACAGTAATTACCACTGATTTCATGCTTATTTTAAAGAACTATGTTATGTCATATTCTCCACGCAAATTCATTGTTTTGCTATACTTAGTTCGGTTGTTAGAATTTTTTTAATTCTCTAAGCACAGTTAACTTTTGGCGCCAAGGTCACAATTTTTGATGGTGTAATTACACTAATGTAAAATGAAATTTTTATTTTTTAATTCAGTTCTCCTGAAGAAAATTGAATGGGCTTTAATATGATTATTAAAAGATTAAGATCGGTTTATTACTTTTCGAGATATAAGAAATTATAAAGTGGGACATTACTTATTTGTCACCCTGTACAAACCACCTCTGGAACTCAGGTCACAACAGTAATGCCAAGTGCAACCACCTGCGGAATGACATGCGTTGCCAACAATTTGACCAATGAGGTGGAAGAATTTATTATTGTTATTGAACAAATTCAAATTAAAAGCATTTATTACAATAATTAAGGATACGCAACGTATGGAACAATTGAAGAAAGCACAACGAGATGTGGACAAACTGAACGAAGCGCAAAATTATTGGACAGTCCGTTAGTGTATAGAATGTTTATTACAATATTTTTTAAGGCCGTCGTCCACGAAAATTTCGCACTTATGGACGAAGAAATGCTTAGAAATATGGTTGGGTCTCTTGAAACACCTCGATACAACGCTAATGGGTCCTTGGCAAACCCACGACACCACAACAAAATGCGGCACGAAAAGGCTAACCTATAAAAACTGCCAATTTTAATTCTTCGGCATATTTGATAGAAATCAGCGCAGAGCTGTCATATTAATTGCATCAAAAATAAATAAATAAATACGAATTATGGGTTGATTCAAAAGTCCGTTCGCTTTTTGAATTTTCTTTTGCTGCAAAATCGATATCTGTTAATTGTATTGCGGGATCATTTTCTTAAAAAATTTTCTTTCAAAAAAACGAAAATTATTCGGTATTTTATTTATCTATTTGAGGCTCTTTTTTTACTCTATTTAATGCGTTTTATTTCAGAAAAATTTATCAATTTTTAACAAAGATTTATTTTGTTAAAAATAGGGGCACAAGTAGGAAAACATGGCATTTAAGTCACATTTTTTGGTTCGTGTTATAATTTGTCAAAAATGGCACTCCAGGGCCCGTAATTTTACATTATTTTTGAATTTTTTTTTTGGGACAGTTACACCTTTTTTTTGCGGCGCGCTTTATCCAAAGAAAATTAGTATAATAGGGGGAGGGGTTTCCGGCGTTGCCGATAGACGCCGCTGGGAACTTTTTATCAAAAATTTCGGAAGTCGGAATTCCGTGTCATCCCTGGAGCTTGATTTTGAAATTTTACCGCATCCCGAACGGACTTATTAATCAACCCAATATTAATGAACAAATTTGTTATTTTAATTTAAAACGTGATAATAATATTGTCTTTTACTTTCTGGAATTGATTTATCACAGGAGTCGGCAATTACACTTCCGTCTAAATTGACGCACGTGGAAAGTGGCCGGAATGTGCGGATTTCATTGGAATGGTAACGCATAAAGGTGAATCTGCATCTCTATAACCGACTCATCGATTTTGCGTCAAAAAAAAATACAAATTTTGTTCAAAATTACTGTAAATAAAAGCGGAAAAAATGGCTGAAAAGTTGCTGAAGTTGATCTAGAGAAAAAGTTTTAATTTTTTAGGTTTTAATGGGAGCGTAGCATGCGGTGCGGGTTGGGCCCACTCCGCTGCGGCGGTGCTTACCGACCGAATTTGCATTGAACGACTCAAAAAAGGGATTCGCTCGTACACCAATCACGCGTCCTCGTTTGCTTCCGTGCAAGACACGATGGAATCGCAAAGCTGTTTGTTATCCAATATAAAAATACTTATAATTTTATCCATGATTCCTGTCTAATAGCGCTAATAAGGTGACTGTACGAATGGCAATAATGCCCCAGCTGCATGGAGATGGTTTGCCGAAACGGGCGTTGTCACCGGGACAAATTACACAATGGGCTTGGGCTGCAAGCCGTACATTTATCCCCCTGAATCCAATTTGCCTGTGAAGACCACTGGTTGCCGAAGGCAATGCGACAAGCAATTGCCGTTCAATTACAGAAAGGGAAAAGTGTTCAGTGAGTGAAACGGAGCAAAAGCGAATCATTAGGATATAAGTACATTGTACTTATCGAGTTGGATTTATTCTTGCCTATCATTCTCATAATCGGAAAATATGCCAAAAAGAGGGTTTTTTATTTAATGATAATTTTCTCTATTTTTGGTCATGGTCAAAGTTTATGGCTTAGAATTTGAAATATAACCAGTACAATTTGCCATCTTATTAATAGGACTGGGAATTTTGGTTTTAACTAAATTTTTTGCTCAATTGAAAACGCATTTCTGCATTAAAATTTCGATTTTGATGTCACAATCGGTCACTAGATCCTTCTGATTTGAAACGAAAATAGTGAATAAAAATATTTTTGCATAATATTTGACTGAAAATTATGTCACTTTTCGTCACTATTTTGAACTTTTTGGCGCTATTTTGTCACTATTTTGGCATTTTTACTCATTATTTTAATTAACTGTTCCGAGATTTTTAGTCACTAAAATTCCCAGCCCTACTTATTAATCTACGGAGCTCTTCACTTTTTCAATGGGCAGCTCTACAATTCCATTCTTTTATTGGGTTTTATCAATCCTCGCTTTCCGCGTTTTAACCGCCCAGCCAGTTTCGACTGTATTTATATTTTAAACGCTCGGCAGAACTGAAAAAAGCACCGACGCATTGGGAGGGAACGGACGAAAATCGGGAGGAGGAAATGATGCGGGAGATAATGACTAATGGGCCCATCCAAGCTACTGTAGATGGTTATTACGATCTTCTCAACTATGGTAAAAGCAGCAAACGAATCAATGTTTACGTGGTAAGAAAATTAATGTGAATTGAAAATATAAACCAATCAACAAATGATTATTTATCGACGATGGGACCGAAATTCGGATTGATAGCATATATATTATATATTTGAAATATATATTAGAATATTTTATCATACAGCATACGAATGACAAGTCAGTTTTCGCTCACTCACTGAAATTAATCGGGTGGGGCGAGCAAACAACAGACAAAGGCGAGCTGGTCAAGTATTGGAATGGCGTCAATTCTTTCGGCACTGAGTAAAATATCAAATTTTTATATATCCTGCTGAATACTTTAGCTGGGGACTGAATGGATTGTTCAAATGGCGCCGAGGAACAGATGAATGCCGCATTGAATCATTTGATATCAACTTTGGCACCCCCGATGTTTGAGAAGGTTTAACGACGTCATAGATGTCAATTGAAAAAACCTTTGCCTCAAAAATCCATTCTCTATAATATAATAATGTTAAATGATGATTGAAAGATGTTGAGTATAAAAAACAGAAGTAACAGGGCCTATATGCCTGATCCGTTTACTTAACTCTAAATTAAATATTCTATATAAAAACTGATAGAGAATTATTTAAAAATATTAAAACTTTAAGAAATCATTCTAAATTACTATCATATTACCGTTGTTCACTTTTCTCATATAATTTTAAATTTGGCACCATATACGCAATGAGTTTTAAAACCTCAAAAACGAAATGCAAAAAACGTACGGTTCTGCTGATTCAGAGCAGCTGCACAAAAATATTGTGTTTTATATATTTCTTTAAAAATTACGCATATTATTATTTGAAATAAATAACACTTTTTTAATTAGATCAACGATGACTGAATTTCCATTTTATTCTGAGCCCTATTATTATAATATCGTCTCCTAAAGTAATTTCACACTTGTTTACGGGGTTTACAAAGACAATAAAGTAAATAATTAATTGAATTTCTAACTGAGCTTACCGTGTAAGTTCCCAAGTAATTCTTCAAAATGTGCGCTGCTTCGTCAAATTTTGTATGCTTTGTTGCTTATTATGAACACCAAATGTAAGGTGTGTGCTGTGAGCGTGACGTTGGTACAGAAGGTAAAATTAACCAGATGCTAACAAAACCAATGCATAAACACGGGACAGGGATTTTGTGATATTTCATTAAAAAACCTTAAAAAGGGCTTTATAAAAAACCATGAAATGAAAATTTTAAGAAAAAATTGGCCATAATTTTGTTCAAACTCGTCGAAATTTTTTCGAAATTTTTCAGGCTGTTAGAAAACATTTAGGACGACGAAAGATACTAAGAATTAAAAATGTAGTTGATGTTGGAGCTAATTTCAAATTCTTAAAAGTTTTCATATGATGGTACACAAATTTTCTCAAAAATGAAAAAACCAAAGAAAGGCGAAAATAATTTATCAAGTAGTTCAATTAATTATTTTTTAGACCGCGTTAGAAAACTTCAATTTTTGAGCTTTGAAGCTCAAGAACCAAGATTTGCTAAAATCTGTTAACAAAAAACTTGAAAAAATTTTTGCAGTAAAATAGCCCATTTTGGGTTTTTAGTTAAATTTTGAAAGTTTTAATGCAGATATTTATTTCTTTAAGAAAATTTGTGAAATTGTCAACTTTTGGTGTAAATCATTTTATGAATGGGCAAAATTTTCTTATTTTCTCTCAAGAGAACGTTTGAGAGAAGTCATATGAAATGAATGGATTTTTAAGGTCCGGCGTGCCGATAGGAAAACTTTTTTTGAAATTTTGATAAAATTCTTAACAGATTTTTGTTCAATATGACCAAATTTTGCGTCGAACTTTAAAATTTCTAGATAAAATATCATATTATGCCAGAAAATTGCAAAATTTTGAGTTTTTAAGAGATTCGAACAAACCAAAATCATAACATTTCTTACAAATAATAACATTTCATTTTATAAGATTTGACCTTCAAAATCAGAATATTTCTTAGAAATGAGGACAGAGTTCGCACCCCTGTTCAACCATCATGAAAATTTAGAGCAGATTTAACATTAGCAGCTAGCGAGAAAATATCAATAAATTATGATAACAAAAAAATTTTCCAAGAATTATTTTAAAATTTCCGGTTTTCCAACAAATAATTGATGATTTGAAGGAAAAATCTAAATTGAACACGAAATTTTGTAAGTTTTCTGATTGGCATATTTTTTTGAGTTTAATTTTTCGTTTCACATTTAGCATTTTGAAATGAAAAATAACAATATAGATAAAGGACAATCATTTAGCTATTAAAATGCCAAACAAAAATTTGATTAAACCAACACTTTAAAAAGTTATAATGAGGCTACCCAAACATCCCATTTTTTGCGGTGCAAAAGTAATATCTCAAAATGATTAATCGACAAAAACTCAATTTTCAGTTGAGAAAAATTCAAAAAATTCCTGCTAAACTAATCATACACCGGAATTCTCTATTAATTTTTTGAATGGTGTGTATATTACTTATAGGGAAAATAATCAAAAGACCTTTTTATGATACTCAATTTTGCTAGTCCGTGGTTGGTTGACCAACAAAAAAGTGCAAATTTGGTTGACCAACAAAAAAGTGCAAAAATCAAGCACTTGATTTATGCACTTGATTTTTAATCTAATCGTTAGATTGTTTAATTCAAAATTAAAAATAAACTAATATGTATAGTAGCAAAAGATAAAATTTGTTAAATAATGATATTTAATTAAAAACTGTACTTGCTTTTTTCAAAATTTTCCCGGTTTTTATCATATATTGGAGGGTCAAGATCACATGAAGGAGTGATCTGATCAGACTTTTTAATCAGCATAAAAATATAAATTATAGCATTTTTCAGAATTTTGAACATAAAATATTCCGTTTTTTAGCAATTTGTAAGCATATTACCACTCAAAAAACAACGTGACTTCGGTTTTTGTTTCTAATTATTAACATAATTGAGCAATAAACTATGTAGCGAAGGTATTATTAAAATAAGCATAAAATGCTACAAAAAATGCGAAACATTTTGCCTTCTGTCAATGATTAAAATGTTATCAGTTAAAGTCTCATGAAAAGGCAATTCCAAAAATATTTTCTTTTTTTATTTCATTTAAAAATTAGCAAAAATATATTAACTTTTTGAATTACAAATGTGGTTGTGATTTTTCAAACGATTTCTTGATTTTAACATCTAATAATTAAATAAAAATCAAATGGATAAAATTTCGAAAATTTTCCGTTTTGGTCACCATGAAAGAATTATCTGATTAAGCTGGTGTAAAAGAATTTTAGGCTCAGCACCAAAGGTTAGTTCAGCTGGGTTTTTCAGAATTCTTTCACTTCTTAAAACGCTTTTCTTAAATCCGTCAATGGGTTCGAAAACAAAAAAATGGGTAACACATAAAAATTCATAGCCTAGCTCAAATTCAACCAAATTTATATTTCATGGTATCATTCAATAGCTATAATTGTTCTCTTTCAGAATATAATTTTCCGAAATTCTTTCCTTAAGCATAAAAAAGTTATAAAGCATTAAAAGGCTTTTTTTGCAATGGTCATGCATATATAATTAATTATAAACAATTAAAATTTTAATTCTTTAAAATGCAACTGAGACAAAATTAATTTACATTTTCGATAGCCCTAAGAAATATTTTTGAATTAATATAAAACAAATTTGTTTCAAAGAAAAACGAAGAACACAATTTATTTAAAAAACGAAAAATTTCTTAAAATTAATCAATTGTTTATCGATTCACTTCTGCTTCTGATCGCTAAACCGAGAAGTGCATTGAGAAGATTAAAAAGCGGAATTAGTAAGTGAATTATATCTAGAGCACTCATCTGTAAAACCCAATAAAAAATGTTTTTTTAATGTTTCAAAGATTCTTACGCGTGCAATAATTTCGATTTATCAAATTAATTCGTGAATAAATGTTTGTCTACTTTATTAAATAGCTATGGATTATTAATTTATTTGTCTATATTGAAAGTGCATTTATTGACATTTGAAATGTCTGTACAATTTGTCGGTTAAACTACACAAGTACACAACTTTTCTATTTTATGCTTGTTTAGACATTCTATTAATGAATTTGTGCTCCAACTCAGGGATGTACCATGATTTATTTTTACATATCTTTTTATTTCTACACATTTTTGGAAAAATTTTTTTTTAAATTACAAATATCAAGCAGTTGTTAAAATAAATCACTTCTGCTGATGACTTGGGCCGGGAGATGCATTGAGAAGACTAAAATTAACGCAATTATTTGTAATTTTTGTTTCTGCGGTGCCGGTGGGCGCTGTTGGAAAAACTTTTTGAATATTGAACAAAATCTAAGGAGATTTGGTAATTTTTTTTTACTTTGATCAAAGCAGTAGTAGCCCATAAAAACAATAATATAAATGCATAAACAAATGAAAAAAAAAATCATTTACTTTTGCTGATCATTTGAGCCAGGATTTGCATTAATCGGACTAAAATTTGAAAAAATTTGACTCGTAAAATAATTTGAATGGTGCTGAGTCGTTATATAAAATCCATCAATAAGGAGGGCGTTATATAAAAACTATCAAATGAAAAATTTCAACAAAAAAGTATCCATAACTTTTGTCAAAGATTCTTGGTATCATTCGATTGCCCGTGTTTTCTAATCCCCTGCAAAATTTCAAAAAATTTGGCTAACAATAAGTTTCAAAAAGTTATGACCAAAAATATCTGAAATCAGGTTCCTTGAGTGCTTTGGCTATAACTTTGTTTAAAGTTGATGAAATTTCTGAAATTTTTCAGGCTAATAGAGACTCTTAGGGCAATCGAATGATACCAAGAATCTTTGACAAAATGGATAGTTTTTTGTTGAAATTTTTCATTTGATAGTTTTTTATATAACGCCCTTATTGATGGATATGCACATATAATATGCACGAAATACCAAAATATGCACAAATACACACATACATCGCGAAATATGCACAAATATGCATATGGAAAGTCATCCTAGAAGCTTCAAAACAAGCTAAAAACATGTTTTTCGTGCGTTTCAGGCCTCCCACAGTCCAGGAAAAAAATATGCATGTGCATATAATTGGACTCCCTAATAACGACTCAGCATCATCTGAAAAACTGTCCCTGTCAATCAGACTGACCCGTCAACGAGTTCATCCTCGTTCATAACAATGTCAATTTTGTTTCTCTGGCTCAAAAATTTCCATTCAATCGCTTCCTTTTCCCATACGGCCCATTCGTTCTCATTGCGTTCAATTGGCGAACGGATCAGCAAAAAATGATTGGCGTCAATCCGTTTAAATGCCAATCGCTCCCCGCTCAATTCGTTGGTCAAATCGAACGATGGCACAACGGAATAGGGCGAAAAGCCAAGCAATGGGAAGCAAAAGCAAATGATGAAATTGACAGGAGAAGACGCAGAGGCAAATGCCTTAAATCAGACTTGAAAGTTCGATTTTACCGACATTTTACACCAATTAAATTTGTCGACCGTGAATCTACCTAATTGCGCCAATTAAATTTGGAAACTTATGTGAGTGATAAAAGATTCAACCAAATTGTTAATTTTGAATTTGTCGAAAGTACGCCAAAATAATTTCCATGATTTTTGTTTAAAAGTACTTAAAAAATTTCAAATGTTTTTAAGGCCCATAAAACTCTGACCAAATCATTAATTTCAAAAAATTTACCGCTTTGATTGCCTCAATGCTTGACAAAATCTCCACGTACCATTCGCACTTTAGCACCTTCGGCACACCGTCCGGCCGCGCAATGGACAACCAATTAGTGGCCATTTGCACATCCGTCGGGCCCAATTGTAATGTGAAAAAGCGAAGCGACGGACAATCGCTGAGAAATGTCGGCGCATGTCGAAGAAAACGGCGATTAGTGCTTTTGTAATGGAATTGGAGCCCACAAATGTTGTCTTTGACCAGTGGCCAAATGTTGCGCACAGTGAAATTCAAAATTTGTCCACTTTTTGCCGTAATTGACAAATTTGTTGGCCGAGAAGCGAACAGACAGCGAAAACGGCGCAGAAATTTCTTCACATTTTTGTCCATATAACTTCAAAAAATAATAAAATTAATCCTTCTTAATTATTATAATTAATTTATTGCTGTTCAGTCATGCAAAACCAATAAAAAACTTTAAAATTTTCTAAATGCCATAATTTAAATCATCTAATTTATTCTGCTTTTAATTCTTTATGAAATTAATTTTTAATTTTTTCGAACATTTATATTATTTTTTTCTATTGCGGAATTTCACAATAAACTCAAAATTTTGTGTGTAGATGCAGCAATATTTTCCAGCATCGCCTCAAATTCAACAAATTGTTGGCTTTTTTTAATTCAGCGATCAAAAACCACTTTCTAACCTTGTCACATAAAGATCACTTATTTCTCGTAAATGCCTTTGAAAGAAAATAATTATTGCTCAAAACATTTTACTAAAAAATTCAGGGTATGGGGGAAGCACCCAAAAATGTTGCCGGTCGATCCTTTTTTGCATTGATTCTTTGTACATAACAAAAATATTTTTTTTTATATATAATTTTAAGATTAATAGAGTCTTTATGTGCTTTCGAACAAACCCAAATATTTAAAAGTACTTCATTTGCCCTTACCAAATGAAAATGCGTTCGAATCCGATGACTTTGCGCGGCAACGATTTGTCCCCAATTGGCACCGTTTTGCCATCGGAATTGACAATTTCCATTTGGCCATCTCGTTTCCATGATTCCCTTCTGATTTGCATGTCTCCTAAAGCCCATCGCCGCGTTTTGAAGTGTTCGTCCACCAAACGGTCAAATCGGCGGCTGAGCAGTGAAATTTGAAGGCCGAGCTGAGAAGGCGCAAGCAAAGCGAACACTTTCAGCCAATTGTCGTTGCACATGGAACTGAAACAATGGATTAATAATGATAAGTATTTTTTATCAGTGAACTTAATTAAACCAATTCATTCTGATTCGTTCGTAAATCCTTCATTTTAGCATAGTTTTTCCACAAAATAAAATATGTAATTAAAAAGCGAAAACGAACAATAAAATAAAATAATTTTTGTAATAAATTACATTCCTTTCGCCATTTGTTTCTCCGCTTCTTTTGGGTTGTCCGACATTTTCTGATGACTGGTAAATTTCGATTCCTTTTTTTATGTTTCGTCTGACAAATGAGGGAATTGAGAGATTAAAAAAGCAAAGAATTATTTTATTTTTTTGTATTTATGCTCATTTTTTATTTTTGTTAATTTTAAAATATTTAAAAGTCATTTTGTTAAAGAAAATTACTCAATTTATTAAATCATTGACGAAAAACCAAAATTGTACAAGAAAAAACATAGCTTGTCACTGTAGAGATTTGGACATAAAATGAAAAAAAATTTATGTTTTATTTATTTTCATAAAAAAATATTTATTTCGAAAATTTAGGCCTTATTAATTGGTGGTGAAATACAAGAAAACTGCGTAATTTGGCTCTAAAAAAGGAAATTATTAAATTTTCAAATTATTTTATTTAAAAAACAAATAATTTATTGACCTTTTTTATTTTTGGCACTACACTAATTACTAATTTTAATCCATATTTTGAAACATCTTCAAGGGATTTATTTTACTAAAGCAATTTTTAGCCTCATTTTTATGTCTAAATTTTATCATTTTTCAGGTTTTTGTCTGTATTTTGGGACTTAAGAATGGAATGGACAAAAAATCGTACAGCAAAGGGACCAACCAATTAAGCAAAAGTGAATGAAATGGTGCGAAATGAGGTGGAGTGGCGGACAGGACAGAGGTCAACACAATCGATGAATGAATGAGAATGAATGGGTGGACGAGTGAATGTCGGCACAAAATTTAAAAAAGTTTTGCTCAATTTTTGCTAAATATTATTTAAAGCCATAAATTTTATGTTTTTTATTTTTTTGTGCGATAGAAAATCCTATTTTTTCTTCACGGCGATGAATTTTGAAAAATAACATATGAAATTTTTTAGTCCGTTAGCGAAAAAGGGTCTTCGGATTTCCCGCCCAAAATATATTTCTGGCTGGGGACTGTTATGAGAAATTTTAAATTAAAATTGTTTATTGAAAAGCTTTATAATTCGACAAATGGAATAAGCAACCAACAAAATTGTCGACAAGTCAAATTTTGAATTTTTGGGTCGAACTAGTTCCAAATACATTAAATGAACTCCAAAGTCACATAAAATGCTAAAAGTTTTTGGCTACATGTGGAAAATTCGAAAAGTTTGAATATTCGATCAAATTCGGGTCCGGGATCCAAAACTGGTCGAATGGATACCATACCATATTTGTGGTCAGCGACATCGAAAACCCCGGATTAAAATAAATTATTTTTGGAATTTGTAATATATTTGCCTAAAACACAACCAATTTTGGTACTTTAATTTATTTTTGCCAATGCCAATTATTCACCGTTTGTTCTTCATGACGATTGTTAAATTCAGCAGTGATTTTGTCCAAATGTTTCTTCTCCTCATTTACCAATTGAGCGATTCTGCCGAGCGAAACTTAACAATAAAATTCTCTTAAAACAATAAAATTCTTTTAAAATCTTAAATTAAATTATGAAATTGTCATGAAAATATTTTGAGCAATTTTAATGTTTCTTTTTAAATAAGAAGAACCCACGTGTTTCATTTTGCTTTTCGTTCAATTCCAACTCCAATTTGGCAAACTTTTCGCAAAATTCCTTAACATTTTCAATTATGAAAAAGTATGTAAATAAATATATTTTTTAACAGTAATTTATACGAAATATTGTAAATATATAAAATTTGTTGAGAACCTCAAAATATGTAAATAAAAGTCCTAATAAATTATTTTCATAATTTTCCAAATAAAATTGAGTCGCATTTTCAAATTTTAGGAAAAAATTTAAATGCCAAACTTATGAAAGTACCAATTGATGCTGTTCATTGTCAGTTTTATCCAATTCACCATTTCCTTCCAAATGCTTCTGTTCAGTTTTTTCAGCCAATGCTTAACATGGAAATTTCCATTATTATTGTCAAGACACCATAAATATTGTAATTAATTAATTTTTCCAAATTCTCATCCGATTAATTTCTGTTTTTTTTCGAAATTTACAGTACCCCTACCGTATTTACAATTTTCCTCCTCCTTTTTCTGCAGCAATTTTCCAAATTGCTTCTCCAATTCGTCCATCCGTCCGAAAAGTTTTGTCTGTTCATTTTGCAATTGTTGAGTGAGTCCAAAAACAGAATCTTAAACATTGTAACGAAAGTTTAAAATTTGCCTAAACTTAAAACCTAAATTATAGAATTTAAAAAAGCCTTCTTTTTTATTTTTGTTAATTTTCTTTACCGTATTTTTCCTTTTCATTTTTCTTCAGTTTTTCATTGTCCGTCTTCTCTTCCATCGCCTGCATCTCATTGTGCTCCGCCAACCTTTTCTGGGTTTCCAACTCGGCTTTAAGCGCCATCTGAAAAATGCTGAAAATTCTGATAAACTGATCCGCCCATAGCTGAAATTGTTACAATTCTGAAAAATAATTTACTTTTTTGAAAATTATGGATAAGCCAAAATTTAAAAAGTTTCAAATGGAGAAATTACTGTGGTAAATTACAATTTTAGCGCTTTTACAAATCGCAAACCAAAACAGGTGCGTAAGCAGAAAAAAAGTTTCGGGAGAGGAAAGGCCAAACTCAAATTTACTTGTTGCATCTTTTGGCATAATCGCTGTGATTCTCTCAGATCCATTTCCATCTTTAAAAGCTTCTCACGGCATTGACAAATCTGATAAAAAATAATTCATGAAAGTACGTCATAACGTATGCTCAAGGGGTGAATAAAAACTTTTCTGCTATTTGCACGTTACCTTAAAATTTAAGCGCCAAAAATTACCCAAGAAAAAAAATATAAAAAAAATTTTCTGGGGGGGGAGTCACAAAAGGGATAAGTACCAAATAATTCTTTAATGTGGGTAATAAAAAAAATTAGAGATTTTTGAAAGGTTTTTAGTTAATCATTTCAGTTTAATTAATCATCATTAGAAAAATTTTTAATAAAATAATTATTTCATCATTTTTATAATAAAGCAAATTATTGATTCAGTTTTTGCAATAAATTCATTTTCAAATAATTAAATACAATATTGTGTTTTAAAAATAAATTTTGCTGACGGATTGGGAGTTACTATAGTCTAACACTCAGAAAAAATGAATAAAATTGATGCCATTCGTTCTCTCGTGGCCTGTAATGCTCAGGAAAAACACTCCTGAGGTGCGGAAATATCAAAAAAAATTGTTTTTGAACCGGTTCAAAATTCGAAAAATTGAGTGAAAATGGGGCTTCTGATCCCTAAAAACGGTAAAATTCGACGAATTTGGTATCATCCGAAAGCTCTTGATGAGCTAAGTCTAAAAATCAAAGAATAAATTCGAACCGATGCCATCTAAGCACTGGGAATCAGTATTGCGCTAAAAAACCGCCGCACACTCGACTACGGCGGCCAGTAGGTGGGGCGAGACTACGGGCTACGGAAGAAGTCCGCGCGTAATCCGCAGGCGGTTGACTGATTGGCCTAAATTGAACACGAAATTTTGTAAGTTTTCTGATTGGCATATTTTTTTGAGTTTAATTTTTCGTTTCACATTTAGCATTTTGAAATGAAAAATAACAATATAGATAAAGGACAATCATTTAGCTATTAAAATGCCAAACAAAAATTTGATTAAACCAACACTTTAAAAAGTTATAATGAGGCTACCCAAACATCCCATTTTTTGCGGTGCAAAAGTAATATCTCAAAATGATTAATCGACAAAAACTCAATTTTCAGTTGAGAAAAATTCAAAAAATTCCTGCTAAACTAATCATACACCGGAATTCTCTATTAATTTTTTGAATGGTGTGAATCAAATAATACTATTTTCACCTTCCGTTGCTGGTTATCATCAGCGTTTGTCTCAAATGTTCTCTCAATTTGTGCACCATTGTCCATTTCTGTGAAATCTGATTTATAAAAAGTTTTTTTATAATTTTTAAGAATTTCAAAAAATTAGGTCCGTAAGGACGGATCCAGACTTTTCTTATCCCGAATCAATTGTCAAATGATTTAAAAATCACTAATTTTCAAAGGAGAGTATTAATTTATCGTGAGAAAATGTAAATATATATAATTAATTAATTAAGTTATCAAAATAGTGACAAAAAAAGACAAATTGACAAAAGGCGAACATCAATTAAATTAAACAATATGTCTTGAAATCCCATATTAATCAGGAAGCCAGGTTTCGTTAGTTTTTAAAACTTTTTATTTTGGTATCAGAAAGATTTTCAACAACTTAGAAATTTTCAATTGTTTTCAAGAAAATTTAGCATCAATATATATGCGCAAAACTGTGCTATGGAATATGGAAGCTGGCTTTTATTTTTATTTTAAATGCTTTAAATTCCGCGACTCCACCCATTCCTGTTCTTTGCCCTTCAGTTCCGAGCATTTGTCCGGTCTGTACATGTTGCCGATGTACTCGGCCGTGTCCAAGAAACCGTCCTTTTCTTTGTCAATGTCCTCAACGGTTTTCTGTACAGAATTTTTTTAAGCACGACATCCAATAGCAATTAAGGATGTATTAATACAAATTAATTATAAAAATAATATTTATAACTTTTTTTGCAATTTTGTGACCAATGCCCGGCATCTACTTTAAGCCTTTTACTCATTTTTTTACGATTTTCCGAAAAATCACATTCACAATCTGCACACCTGACTGCTAAGCCTTATTCAGAATTTAAAATTTTCCTGGAAAAACACGACGACACCAAAACAGCGAAAAAAGCTCAAAATTATCATTGCAATATTCGGCCATATTAGACGAAATGAGCACTTTTTGTTAATTAAAATGTATTTGGTCATATAAAAATTTACCGGACAAAATGCATTTGAGCGGCTCGGATTAATGGCATTGGTCGGCATTTTGGCACGATCGATTTGGCATTTGTTGAACTCGCTCAACTGAAAAATGGAAAGGAAACAATTAATTTGATTGAATTTATTCATTTAAATTAATTATTTAATAAATATTTTTTTATAGCTTTAAGCATTTTTTGTAATTTAGTACCCAATGCCCGGCATTTATTTTAAGCCTTTTTGGGACATTTTTTTGTTATGATTTTCAGAAAAATCATGTTCACAAACAGCACATCTGATAAGCCTTATTCAGAATTTGTACATTTTTGGAATTTTGGTGCCTAATGATGGTATAAACATTTTTTTTGCAATACCTAAGTATTTAAAGAGATTTGTATTATCACAGCGGAATTCAAAATATTTGTGAGAATAGCCCTAATCTATATCAACAAATTCAAAATTTAATGACAAATTTTTTGGTAGAATTATTGAGCCAAAATTATACAAACAATAAATTAATATTTTGCCAAATTTTATATTTTCGCATATGAATTTAAAATGATAAACCAACATTGTATTCCTGTTTTTGGGAATTCTTCTCCGAATTTTGCTTTTCTGCTTTCAGTAGCTGAAGGTCCATTTCCTTCACTTTTACCTGTCAATGAAAAATTGATGAAAAAGAATTAGATCAACATAATAAAGAAAATACAATTGGCAATATAATGCAATTTAATGACAATTTTTTGAGGTATATATTTTTTTAATTCATAAAACTCGAGAATTTGCTGAAATTGTTGTTACTTTATGATGAACAAATTAAGGAATAATATTTGATGAATTATTCAACAAAAGAACGAAATAAATAAATAAGCGATTGGAAAAGAAGGAATACATTAAAAATATGCGACAAAATTTCGGCCCGGAGAGTTGAACAACGAAAAATATGAAAAAAAGGAGAATATTTTCAACAATTCAAGGAAACAAAATGGATTTATTTTGGAAAGAGGCATACATAAGTATAATCTATTAAGCCCAAGCCAGAAAAAAAAAATCTCGGAGAGGGGAATTCGAAGACCTTTTTTTGCTTTTCGGGTCAAAAAATTTTTTTTTTTCAGTGTTATAGGTAAACTGCGGTTCCGTTAAGCCCGCTGGGAAAAATTTCAAAGACATTTAATGAAATAATGGTAAGAAAATATGAAAAAATTTCCCATTTTTTCTTTAAAATTTTTCATATCCTCCCACTCTGGCTAGGGCCTGCAAGCAATTTTAAAAATTTGTCACTCTTCTTCTTCTTCCCCTTGTGAAATTTGTTCGAGAGCAGTTAAAACAATTTTGATTTCTTCGGGCACCGGCTGGTCCTCTTCTAGCATCGTAAGTGCAGCATCATATGCCTTTAAAGAATGCAAAAGGTATATGAAAACAGCAAAAAATTACAAAATTTGGTTATTTCCCAGACCACATGCCCAATAAAGCAAAGCCATAAAGCACTTTTAAGGTAGAACTAAAGTACGACAAAATGAATATTCGTATTGCAAAAATTAGGTTACAAAAATGTAATAATAAAATGCATTTTGTTTTAAAATATAAGCTTGCTTTATAAAAAGATAATCTACAAAATTTATTAAAAATGTTAAGAAAATTAGCTAATAAAAATGTCTAATCGGAAACTATATTTTTTCCGAGAAAAAATGAAAAAAATTTTGGAACACCTTAACCCGCTTTCCGTAAATTTCTAAGAATGGCTAATAAAAATTAATTGATAAGAAGCGGATTTTCACATAATGACCGTTTTTAATAACAAATCTACAAATTTAATAATTTTTCCCTGGCGGTGACTTAAGCACCGCCAAACAACAAAAGTTCAATGAATTTATCAAAATTTAATGTACCATAAAAAAGGTTATTTTCGTTAATTTTTCAAATTTTCTTCCAACAACGCATATCGGCAGCCAATTCCTAATTTCAAAAAACAAATAAAATCCGTCTGGGCATTAAATTTTAACAAATTAGGCAATTTTGTTTTATCAAATGACATTCCCAATTTGTTTCTGCTTTGAAAAGATCCCACCTGTTGAGCCAATTCCTTTGCGTTTGCGCCGTTTCTGAACTGCATTTGAAAAATGGCGTAGTTCAATGCAACGCCAAGCCTCAGATGATCAGTTGCCTGCAACTCGTCCTGCGCCTATTTGTGAGCAGTTGAATAAGCAGCTTCCGCTCGATCATCATCTGCAACCGAGAACTTTGAGAAAATTGCGACTTTTAATCAAAAAAATAAATAAAAGTTTAATTTTTAATTTTTAATAAAAATTCATAAATTAAACATACATTTATTTAGGTATTGATTCACAGAGGCGTAGCGGTAAAAATCGCCCTTGATTACAGTGTAATAGACTCGCGCATCCATGCAGAGTTGGATTTAATTTTAGGCATAAGCAAATGTTTTCCTGAGGGATATTAAAAATCGGAAAAAAATATACCGAAAATGGCAAAATATGCAAAAAATCGGAATATATGCACAAAAAATGGCAAAATATGCACGAAATATGCAGAAAAAGCCAAAATATGCAAATATGCACCAAAACCTCGAAATATGCAAAAATATGCAAATAAAAGTCCCGATTTTTATACGTAAACACAAAAAAGAAAGTGTTTTCCCTGAGCATGGAGAAGCCAGGAAAAAAATATGCATTTGCATATTTTTTGCAGCCCTGGTAATTAGTTATTTTTATTCAATAGATAATTTGAAAATGGGTAATTGGATGTGAAAATACTCCGAGCAAATTTTTTGAACGAAAAACCCTATTTTTCTTTTTAAATGCTCGTAAATTTTCTTTTTTTTCACTTTATTGATCTAATTCAAAGGTTAGGGCCAGCAAGAATGCGTCCAAGTTGGCCTTTACCATAAACAGAAAGGGGTGGAATCAACCGAAATTTTTGCTAATTTGTAAGGGGTCTGGGGGGGGGGGGATCAGCGCCAATTTGCGAAGGGTCTGAACTCGAATTTGACAACTTTTTTTTTGCTTTTTCAAACACTGGTTTTTTTACGGCGTGCTTTTTCCAAAAAACTTTTTGGGGAACAAATGGGCCCGGCGGTTCCGATAGGCGCCGTCGGGAAAATTTTTGAAAATTTGAGTGACTTTTGTTAACAGATTTTGTCCAAAAATAACTAATTAAGTACCCAATAAGGTCAATTTTTTGGTTTTTGGTTGTTTAAAAAGGAAGAAAAGCAGAATTGGTGAATTTGGAAAGAATGGACTAATATCGATGCCAAAATGATGTTCATTTGCGATAATAAATATTCATAAAAACATTTGCCCGTTTATTAATCTGTTGACGGAGCACTCGGCCCTGGGGACATTGGGGGGGGGGGGGAGAAGACGAAAGATAAGATAAAAATGAATGGTAAAGATTTAGCCGGGAAAATTATATAAAAAAGGTAAAAGTTGAGAAAAGAGGACATGGTTTCTTCAGTCGAGGTAGTTGGAAAAAATTAAAGGTACATAGAAATAAAGTTCTCACTTAAAAACATTGTTGTTTTTAAAGTGAGGGCCCCAAAAATTTCTTCAGGTTGAGTTCCGAGATTCTTGGACGAGAACATTCTGAAATAGGAAGTTTACAATTCCATTTCCTGAATGCTGTACAGTCAGAGCAACACAAACAGTTTTAGAACTAACTGCGCGAGCACCGCAAGACCAATTAGGTATTTGTTGCGGAATTAAAAATTACTGCGTTATCGGAAAATCATTCGATAACGAATTGCCAAACTGAATTTGAATTGGGCCCAAAATTCGCCTCAATTTTGCGATGAGAGTTCTACAAAGAAACAAATTGATGAAAAGAATTATCAATAAAAGATGGAGCAAATAACAAATCATGCATAAAAACACTTTATAGGTTTTCCTTGGTTGTCGAAATGTATAATCCGAGAGGTTTCTGAACAGTTCAAAACCCGAAGAAAATTTAAAATAAACGGGCGAGACTCCGGGCTTCGGAAGAAGTCCGCGCATGATCCGCAGGCTGCCCTTCGGGCCCTCGCATTTTATTTACCCATAATTTCTTTGGTACTGAAGTGTCCATTTTTCACTTGGACTCAGTTTCTCACGCTCAGATTGCATCGTTTCGATTTATTTTTTAGATTTTTTAAACACAACTCATCAAAAGTTCTCGGATGATACCAAATTTGTCCAGGTTTTACTTTTTTCAAAGGTTCTAATCAGGGCTCCCAACTCAGCTGATTTATCACCATTTTGCTGATTTCAAGGGGACAAAGCTGATTTTTTTATGTGAATTTGAGAAAATTTGCTGATTTATGCTGATTTGTTGGTAAAAAACGTGACTGGACAATTGGACAGTGGACAATCCGACAGTGAGGAAAATCGGACAGTGGACAATCCGACAGTAAATACACAAAAAGATAATAAAATGCCGTCGCCGAATAGAACCGATTGTGCCGTATCAAGAAAAAATGAAAATAGGCAAATAAAAAAAAAGTGCGAATGCAGTCTAAAATTGTTTCATTTTAAATTAACACATTTTGACGGTACGGCTGCATCAATTATGCTAAATTTCCTACCGTTTCCGTCAAAACACTTACAGAACTTGCGATTGATTATTTAATTTTGTTCGATCGATTCAGTTCAGCAATTCTGGCATTCAAAAAATAATTTACTCAGATGGGCTTAGATTTAAAGTGCTGGAAAATTTAAAAATTAATGTATTTTTAAATATTTATATTTACGTCCAAAAGATGAAAATTTGGCCTTTAATTAAATGGTAGGAAAATGGCATTTTAATTTTTTAAATTTTAATTAATTTTAAATGAATATTCGACCAATAACAAAAAGATTTACGTAAAGGAAAGATTGAACTCAGACATCGAAAACCCCGGATTAAAATAAATTATTTTTGGAATTTGTAATATATTTGCCTAAAACACAACCAATTTTGGTACTTTAATTTATTTTTGCCAATGCCAATTATTCACCGTTTGTTCTTCATGACGATTGTTAAATTCAGCAGTGATTTTGTCCAAATGTTTCTTCTCCTCATTTACCAATTGAGCGATTCTGCCGAGCGAAACTTAACAATAAAATTCTCTTAAAACAATAAAATTCTTTTAAAATCTTAAATTAAATTATGAAATTGTCATGAAAATATTTTGAGCAATTTTAATGTTTCTTTTTAAATAAGAAGAACCCACGTGTTTCATTTTGCTTTTCGTTCAATTCCAACTCCAATTTGGCAAACTTTTCGCAAAATTCCTTAACATTTTCAATTATGAAAAAGTATGTAAATAAATATATTTTTTAACAGTAATTTATACGAAATATTGTAAATATATAAAATTTGTTGAGAACCTCAAAATATGTAAATAAAAGTCCTAATAAATTATTTTCATAATTTTCCAAATAAAATTGAGTCGCATTTTCAAATTTTAGGAAAAAATTTAAATGCCAAACTTATGAAAGTACCAATTGATGCTGTTCATTGTCAGTTTTATCCAATTCACCATTTCCTTCCAAATGCTTCTGTTCAGTTTTTTCAGCCAATGCTTAACATGGAAATTTCCAGGTCCTTAGAATTGACAAGGCTTCTGTTTTGCAAAAAAAAAAAATTCTTCGAAATAATTAAATTCAAAATACACATCAACAGAAGAATAACGACAATTAACAGCATAAGGCAATTTTTAATGATAAGAGTGATCAGATTGATCGGCCACTGATCAGAGGTCGGCCGGGTCATGCTTTTGCAACTGTTCGCCGTAGTCGGTGGCCTGTGAGCCGACGCTAAACAATAAATTCAAATGATCAAACAACACCGACCCCCTCTAATAAAGCCTGTTCAGGTATCTCCTGGAATATTTTGGTTATAGGAGCAAGAAAATAGATAAATTAAAAAATTTATTTAGGAATTTAAGCCTTCTCTCTGTGGGAAATCAACCGTTTTATGTTTTTGTTTTAACCAATTTTTAAGCATGTCATCTACGAAAATTGGTTATGGTAAGTTATGGCAATCGGGAATCAAAAGGATTTTTCTGTGGGCATTAGCAAAAAAAAGTATCAAGGGTTATAAACCAAAAAAAAAAATTTTTTTTTTTCATTTTTCTGAATTGTTTTTTCGTTATGAAATTGGAAAATCCCGAGGGTATAAAAAAGTTTTCAACAAAAAAGATTAAACCACAAGCACAATCTGTGCAGAATTATTTTGATTATTTTAATTATTCCTGCTCACAATGTGTCGTAATGGGTGAGTATTTCTTCCGGTGACAATTTGCCATCTTTGTTTTCGTCAGCAATGTGAATTAAATGCTTGGCTTCCGCGTCGGCATGGTCAAAGTTCAACGGCATCACCCAGTCGCGCATTTCGTCCTAAAAGCAAAACGCCAAATTTAAATGGTTAAATGAAAATTAAAAAATGATTTTGAAAATTTTTTGGCAATGTTTCGATTTTTGGATAAAATTTTTGCATCCCTAGACATAAGTATGTATGCCGTAAAAATGTATTTCTCTTTTTATGCCAAAGAAGGTGGTATTTAAAATTTAATGTACAAAAAAAAGTTAAAAAAGACATTTTAAATTATTTGCGACCTAAAAAATTAAAATTAATCAAAAAATTCCTAAAGATAATTAATTAATTCCTTTTTCAATTTTATAGGAAGTTAATTATTCTTGAAAATACAATATTTAAAATTAAAAAATCATAGAAAATTTCAAAAAACCAAATTCAAAAATGTGTGATTCTTTTGGAAAATTATTCTTGAAAAATCCTTCATAGAATTATTGAAATTAAAATTTTCGACCAATATTGGCATTTTCGTGGCACTTTTTTCTTCCCCTTCAACGTGCCTTGTTCAATTTGCCGTCCTTGTCCTTGTCCCGGTGCTCCCTGAACATTTCCCGTTCCGACTCCACCCATTCCGGCTCTTTGCCCTTCAGTTCCGGATAATCGTCTGGTCTGTACATGTCACCGATGTACTCGGCCATGTCCACGAAACCGTCCTTGTCCTTGTCAATGTCTTCGACGGTTTCCTGTACAGAAATTTTTAAGGATTTTAAAGAAAGGACATCCAATAGCAATTTTAATATTTATTAATAAGCAATATTTAAGGAATAATTAGGAAAATACATAGGTAAATATGAGAATTAGGGTGAGGGTTTGTTTACCATTAGGGAAATTTAGTTAAATTTACTGAATTTTGCCCTCAATCCCCGATATTTCAATCAAGTTAAGACGAATGAAAATATAAATTGGAATAGTTGAAAAAGGGACTTTAATAAGCAATAATGGAATTTAATACTAATAAAAGAAATTTAATTCATAAAAATAAATGAATTTGCTAATCTACCTGAACCACAATGTCCCGCATATGATCACAGTCCTCCGGGTGCATGAAACAGCCGTATTCCGTTCTGTCCATTTTACCGTCCGAATTGTAGTCAGCCACCTGTAAATCATTTTTTGAGTTTACTGTATGGAAGCATTTAAAAATATAAAATTTGGCTATTAGCTCTCGAATTTAATCTAAATTAGCAGGTCTTTTTGGCCTGCTTCTGACCTTCCACCGACGTTCGTCTCGCTCAATCATTTTGACGTATTCCGGTAAAATCTCCTGGCCCTCCTGTGGTTTTCCGTAAATCAAATTCCTGAAAATTTTAAGAATTTTGTAGATTTTCCACCCTTCTCGCCCCCTGTTAGATTTTCTTCACCTGTAGTCTTGCCAATCGAGCAAGCCGTCCTTCAGCTGCTCCTCCTTGTAATTCTTCCATGTCCGCTCAACATCGTTGTTCTGTAAAAAAAACTTCATTATATTTTTAAGGATTAGTGATTAGTCAGATATAAGAAAATAAATTGAAAAATTTAAAAATAAAAAACAAAATTTATAAGTGAACCGAAGCATAGAAATCGATCAAAAGATAAGTAAACCAACGAAGGCCGTCAAAATTGACAAAAAAAGCTTTGGAAAATTCTCAAAAAAACCAAATGAGGCATAATGAGAAATATAAAAATGTGAAAATTCAAAAATTAAAAATTTCAACGAAATTACTTAATCAAATTTTCAAAATAAAAATTAAAAAGATTTCAGCTAAGTTAAAAAAAATATTTAGATCCCCTCAACTAATTACGCACCACATAACGTTTCTGCATGAAATTGATGTGCTCCCGCAGTTCCAACTCATCCACTTGACCGTCCGAGTTTAGGTCCATTTTTGGCACTAATTTTCTGTAAAATATTTAATACTTTTTTTTTTGTAAATTTTTGACATTACGCGAGCCGTTCTTTGCTCTTCTCCGGCGTCAACTCCTCGTACTGCCTGGCCTCGTCCTTGCCAAGGAACTGCTCGTGGTCATGCTTCGGGTCGGTTTCCTTGCCACTCTTCAAAATTAAAATTTTTGCGAATCGATCATAAAATAATTATGTAAATAATATTTCTTTTGCATTTTGCTAAGAACTTCATTTTAACAAAAGCTATTAAATTGAATCTCTCGACTCGAGACTCACTCTCGAGCATCGCTAATTGAATTAATTAATTGGCGGTATCTATTTTGTTTTACCCACTTCGTATTGCTGCGTTTCGGTCAGCTTATGGTGATCAACATGGGGTGCTTTGTTCTGTTCGTCAGTAGTGGCGGAGCCGAGCCAAAAAGTGCTGGAGGTGCAGCACAGTGCGAATAGAATGGCGGCCAAGCAGTTCAGACGCCAAAACATAGCGCTGATTAATTTTAAAATTTAAATCTTTTGAATTTAATTAAAAAAGTCACTTTTCTGTTTTATTCTTACACTCCAAAAAAAGAAATCAACAAAAGGTGTGTTGAAATTTAAAAAAAACAATTTTATAATCATTTACATAATAAATTTTTGTTAGTGCGTTTCTTAAATGCGCCAAGTGGAAGAAAATGAAAAAAAAATCATAATTTCTGCAAAAATAAAACAATTTTCTATTTTTGTATTGCTCAAAAGCTAACAATAAGTTTTCTAATTTAATATTAAAATCACTGAATTAAAAAAATAAATTTTCTTGTTATATTTTTTTTAAACTTTACAAAAAAAAATTAAAATATTACAGGCTAATATAGAAAATTTCTCGTTAAATCATGAATGATTTTACAATATTAATCATAATTTAGGCACTGTTAAACAATTTATGAAAAATTTTTCCTTAAAAATTTCAAAAATTTGTATCAATTTAAAAAACTAAAGCTTCAACCCCAAATTTATTAAATTCAAGTATTTGCTAAATTTTTTATATTTAAATAAAAATTAATTTTTGTTTTTCTACTCCCATGGCAAATCTAAGAAACGCGCCTGAACGAGCATTGACGTAATACAATTAACAAATAAAGGAGAAAACAAATGAGCATTTCCCAATAAAAATTTCAATTTATTTATTAATATCATTCGAAAGCATTGAATGAAAATAAAAAATAACATAAAAATTGTAACTATTAAAAACTAATTTGGTTACAATTTTTTTACCGAATTAAATTTTTTTAATTATGCAGACCAACATAAACACTTAGAGATACGAATGACATTTAAATTTTTGTTACCCAGGCGATAGTTAAAATTTGTATTTCCAAATATGAAATTTTATTTTTTCAAAAAATTGGACTCTGTGATTTTTGAAAATCAGCAAAACAGGAAATACACACCCAAAACCAGTGATTACGGACCACAAAACTTATCCAGAGTCCACTCCGATTTAGAACACTAATGACAAAATCAATTTTAATTATTTTGCCACCCCCTGTGCTGGTTGGGCAGGTAGCAGAGTACCCCTATTATTGTGCTAATCCTTCCTTTGTTGGTCGAGACTGAGAGTCGAGACCAACAATTCCCGTAGAAGGAATATGCTGAAAAAGAGTGGGCACAAGGTCGTCTCGAGTGGATGTGAGAACAAATCCACCCGATCAAAACAGGTCAGCCATCAGCACTAATCCGTCAGTCATTCGTCCGTCAATTATTTAATGGGAATTGCGTGACCGATCGCCCGCCGCCAGCAGTCAGAAGAGGGCGGACAAGGAGGAACTGCTGACGACGGGGGGTGCGCGACAATTGAAACTGCAGCGCACTCTCTCCGTGTCCCAATTTTAGGGGGGGGGGGGGGGGGGGGGGAGAGCGAAATGTGAATTGTCGGGTTGGGTAGAATAAATTATTTTTAAAAAATTTTATTATTAAAATGATGCTAGGTCGTTTCATAAAAAAATGCCACTATGGGCGTTTCATAAAAGTGCCAATTTGCAGGTTTACCGAAAAAAACTCCTCATAACTTTTCTTAAACACACCAAATTAAATAATTTTCATGCTAATAAATCAAGCCAAATGGTTTAGCTTATGATATCAAGAATAATTAATTTGTTTTTGTTTAGGAAATTTTTCGCAAAAAACCTGCAAATTTGCACTTTTACGAAACGTCCATAGTGGCAATTTTTACGAAAGGACCCAGCATGTTAAAAATCATAAACTATCTCAGCAAAGCGAAGCATTTTGAGCGCCGAAATTTGAAAGTTCAAAGATTATACAAAAAATGTGTAAATTTGTAAAACGTAAAACTAAAAAAATTGAAGCCTTAATTAGAAATCAGAAGCGCACAATATAACAAGATCAAATCTATCATGTGAGAGCTGCGCATTTCTCCTTATCCAAGCAATACCTGTTCAAAAATCTTAGTCCCAATTGATTGATCACAGGGTTTTTAAAAAAACTGATCATGAATTCATTTGGAAAAGAATGCGAGGTTAGTGAGTTTCGGCAAGACGAGCCCTTTTACCCATTGTTAATTTTCTTTTTTGGTAAATAAATTTAAAATTGCTTAAATTAAAATCAAATTGGATACTCACCAATTCATGTTGTAGAGGTAGAATTTTGCGGATTTTTAGCTAATTTTAAAAATAGGAAGCCAAAAGATTGGATCGGAGAAAATGCGCAACACCCAAAACGGGACGGGACGACTTTTGCTCAATGTTTGCATAACATAAATCCACTTAAAGAGCAATTATAGGACGAGAATTGGGAACATTTTCTTGGTTAAATGTACCAGATTTGGAAAAAAATTATTTTTAGTAGACAAATTAACTTTACTCAAAAGCAACCGAATCTTTCAAATCATTCGTTGGCTTTAAGCTTGTTATTTATTAGCATGTATAATTTTAAAAATGGATAAGTTTCAAATAAAAAAAGTTGTAACCACAAAAGCTCACAAAATAGCTTTTCCTTTATCGAAAGAATCAAGAATGGAAAATTTCTTTGCTTATTAGCAAAAAACTCCCACGGTAATTTGATGAAAAACGACCAATTAGCAAAAAATGATGTTCGATTTAAAAAATAAGTAAATATTATCAAAAAAATAATTTTATTTATAATATATCAATTTTTCAATGATTGTCAATTTATGAAATATATTTATGAAGAAAATTTCATTTTGCCCGAGGAATAATGCTCGGAGGCTCTAATGAATGAATAGCCTTAGGGAATGAATGGCCATCATATTTATTTATTTGTAAAAAATGGTAGTGAAAAGAAAAAATGTGTAGGCTGTTGTGGTGACACCACCGCCGCCATTTGTCCGTCCCCCGAGGGCCATCGATCGACGAGCGCCGTCTCCGGCGCCAATCCTCCTCCGCCTCCTCAAGTTTTGCTGTGTGTGCTTTGCTGACCTTCACATAATTCAGTCCCAACCAATTGGTGCTGAAATGGCGTCGCGGCGAAGGAAAAGCGACGGCGGAGAACTTTCGAGAAACTTTTTTTGGCTAATTATATTAATAATAAATAGGGCTGCTAATTTTATGTAAGAAAATTTGCGAATTATGTAAATAAAAATATGTATAAACAAAAAAATTCTTCGTAAGAAGTGAACTAATCACAAAATGCCATAAAAAGGACCAAAATAGGCTTAGAATCACATTTAGTACTTTCAATATTTTAGTTTTATTTTTTGTCAGAGAGAAATTTAGATTTTAAATGATAATTTCTGAAAGAAATGTTTTTTGAAGCGATTATTATGCAAAATCTTAACAAGATTCAGTTAAATATTCAAATTTTTCTCTCGGCGGTACACTTCCATCTAGAGCTCGGCCTGGACTTGGATCCAGGCCTGGATTTTTCCTGGATCCAGGTCCAGGTCCAGGCCATTTTTCGGCAACCTGGATTTTTCCTGGACCTGGATTTTCGCCGCCCCCTAAAAATTCTTATTCTCTTAAAAAATGGCTCAAAATCATAAAATTTTGTCATTTTTTGAACAAAATAGTTTAGAAATCACATTAAAAATTACAAAAATTTTTCCGGCGGGCCTATTAGAAGTGCGCCGTGACTCACGGTCACGATTCACGAGGTCAATTCACGGTTTTTCGTGATAATTTGCATTGGATAAAATTGAAAATTTCAGACTTGCATATTGTTTTCATATAGAAATTTGGTCATTTTTGGGCACAGTTTGATAAGAAACAGAGCAAAAGTTTCAAAAATTTCCCCGGCGGCGCCTATCGGCACCGCCGGACTCTTCCCTCACCCATACCCAAAAGATTTTTCTGAAAAATGCGCCGAAAAAAATTGTCAGATCTGATACTTAAGTTTTCCACAAAATTGTTAAAATCGATTTTCGAAAATGTATAAATTTCTCATTTCTAAGCCGGAATTAAAAAATGATTAATTTAACTTTTAATTTACGGATAAATGCAACTTAAATAATTTCATCTTCCTCTTAATCTATTAGCATAATATTTTCTTCAATTCTATTCCTCATAATATTTTACAATTTCATTTTCAGATTTCAGTGTTCCAAATCGCGGAAAGTGGTGGCACGCGGTCGACACATTCAAATTCAAAATTTATTTATTTGTGTTTATGCTTATTATTTGGTTTCCATTTTTAGGTAAATACCTAAAATTTTTGTGAACTTAATACGCACAGATAAGCACGAAAAAAGCATTTTCCACTTGGTTTGGGGAGTCTACGATGACTTTTATAATACCTATTCTTACCTATTTAGAAGTTTTTCTATTTATTACCAAGGTACCTATTTTGGCTTTTATAGCTATGCGATTTGTCTTACCTAAAATGGAAACCCTACTATTCAGGGAATGGATTTATTGTTTCCAATTTTATTCTGATTAGACTTTTAGTAAAAAAGTACAAAAAAAAATTAATATAATTCGGCAGAAGAAAATTTTTGGTGTGTGCCTATTTGTATATTCTTGGCGATCTGTTTTCCAATTTCCCGCAATAATTTTTTTTTGTTTTCATTCGCCCATAAATTTGCTGTCATTTCCCTCGTTCTTTGTCGTTTCCCTTAACCATTTTAATTTCCCACATAATTAAAATTGTCCTCGGCTTTTTTTAAATTTTCGTCAATAAACTTTACTTCTTAATCGTCATACTATTGAACCAATAGACAAATAAAATTTAAAAAATATTCATTAAAAATGTTCATTAATTTTTTATTTTATATTTTTCCTTCGAAAATTCTTGGTCGGAAGGTAAATATTGATCATATGGCCCAGAGCCGAAAATGGTCGAAATATACCAATCGATAGCTCTCGGTCTGTAATGGAAGAATCCGAAAGATCAGAAAAATATTCAAATTTCGCGAAAAACACTATAATAATTTTCTTTCTCTGCTTCCTCTATTTTTTAAAATCAGAGCACAATTATTTTTGGATAAAAGGTCAGTAATTTAATTACTCAGATTTTCAAAATTTTCCACGGCGGTGCCTAACGGCATCGCTGGACCCTAAAAATCCTTTGACTCTCGCTCTCGTCTTTTCTGAGATAAGTCACACCCCTGATACACAGGGCTCGCAGATCTGAGGATTTATCCTCATTTTGTGGTTTTTTGATAGGTCATTGAGGATTTTTTTTTTTTGAAATAATGATTTGAGGTTTTATTTTGTGGACAAATCTGTTAACAAATTGGATTAAAATTACACAGTACAGGCCGGAAGGGGAGGAGACCGGGAGTAATTGTGATCCCGGTTAAAAGAATGATTATATTTTTCATTTATGCAAATAATTTTTTGTTGTTTTTGATTTGTTTGCTGAATTTCCATTAAGTAAAAAAGATGAGCTCATCTCTCTCAGTTTCACATTTCCAATAATAATTTATTCGTAAAAATTGTTCGTACAAATGTTTTTTAATAAATCAGCGGTGCTTCATTCAAAAAACCAAAATAAAAATAAATTATGTTAATAATTATAGACCGGGTCAATTGGTACGATCTTTTTTCAATTTTTTTTTTGAATTTATATCAAAAAATTAATCAAAATGAATTTTTGATCGAAACTTTTGGAAACAAACAAATATAAGCAATTCTAAATGCCCAGCAGAACAGTTAAATGATTTGTATTTTTTTCGATTTTAAAAGATTTGCATGCCCTTAGAAGTTAAGCTTCAGTCTATCTTTATATTGCTTGGTTCAATCCTCATAAAAAATACTATTTTATTTCTAATTTTAAAGGTTTTATGTTGAAAAGTCTCAATTTTGGTCATTTTTAAAAACAAACAAATTTTATTAGTAGGCAAATAATTAACGTTCCCCTTGCTAATTTGATGAATCGTTTTCTATTTGCTCACTTTCCGTTGCTTTTGCTCTTAATTTTCTCCAACTGCCAGCAGACATTGCCCAACCCGTAATTGTTTCATTAATTATAATTTTAATTAAAGATTTTCAGTTTCCATCTGCTGTTGAGCGATAATGGCACTAGTGGGCTAACAAATGCCATTCCATACCGTAATTTTTAATTATTAGCAAACATAAAAAAGGAACAGTAATTCTAAACAACGGCACCAAGCTTAAGTACCTGGCATACCCGTCTGTTTATTCCCCCCGTTCATTAGCTTCACGCGCCAAAAAATCCGTGCAAAATCAATGGGCAAAACAGAAGAAGAAGCCGATCATTCTCGGATGGGCCGGATTATCACTTTATGAAGGATATAATACTTTTATGACAAAAGACGAGCTAAACAATCCGTCGTGCGACTGTGTGTTCACAAATGACACAAATTTGTAAGGCTTTTTTATGCAATATGAAAAGAAAACTGTAATAATAGATAATCCATTATTTATTGAGCAAAAATTGAAAATCAAATTTTATATGCTTAATTCAAGTGAAAGTTCGGCATCGGCAGTGCTTTTCCATGTTCGTCATTACTTTGAGCCGCTTCCAAAAAGTCGGCGTCCTGAACAGGTGCCAAAAAGGGCAGCATTTTTAAAATGCCATTTTGATTTTCAATTCAGTTGTACGCTATGATGAGCATAGAGGTAAGTGCAGCCAGAAGTTCAGTGACATTTTGAGCTTGAAATTTGGAATATTAGAATGAATAATTTTTTGGCTTAAACAAATTTTTCGATTGTCTGTATTCAAAATTTAATTTTTAGAACTTTTAGGCCAATTTCTTTATTGAAAAAAATAACAAAAATGTAATGTTTTTTATTCAGTCTCCCCACTGGTGTTACGAAAATTTGGAATATGTGCCGGACGATTATTTTAATGTGTCCATAACGTACAATCGCGACAGTACCATTCCAGTACCGTATGGCCAATTGACTCCAATTACGCCACTGACGTCACCGGAAGAGATTTGGAGCGCTGCGGAAGTGAGAAAGGGACAAGAAAAGCAAAAGAAAAAATTCTCATTCATATTACTTGCAATGATTTGCTAAAAAATTGTAATTTAAAATGTTTTAAGGTTAGGAAAACACTCCCCCGCCCTTAATTGGTTTTTTAAGTTCGCCACCTTTGATACATTTCGGATATTCATTTGTTTTTCACCCCTAATATTCGGGCCTCTATTCTCTATTCTCCTTCATTTTGTCAGATCAGTGAGAGAATGTCGCGCAAAAAACGATTTGCCCTCCAAATTGTGTCCCATTGCGGGGCTCCTTCCGGCAGAGATGTGCTGACAAAGCAATTGCAGGAGCTCATCGAGTTGGACATGGTCGGCGAGTGCAGCGGAAAAGATTGTGATCAAAAGTGTTATGAGCAGCAAATGGGTGAGTGAATGACAACCGACCGTTTGATTGGGCGGCACAGTGATTTTGGAAAAAAGTTTTTTGGATGCGCAGCCGAGGAATTGAGAATAAGGACTCGGAGTCCTGTTAAAATAGGATTTCATTTCATGAATCATATTCGGATCAATCTCGTAATCCGGGTAGTGGTCCGGGTCTGGGTGATTTAAAAACCAACTCTCTTTGATCAAGTAACCAAATTCAATATCACACCTATTTTAGCACGATTTTTCCCTCTTCGGCAGTTTTCGCAGTTTTTTTGGAAATTTCCAAAAACCTAGCCCTCTAACAACAAAAAGTTTCCTTTTCAGAATCCCACTTTTTCTATTTGGCCTTTGAAAATACGGTGTGCTCCGAATATGTAACGGAGAAATTTTGGAACGCTTTGCGCAGTTTGACAGTGCCGGTTGTGCTGTGCAGGGAAGTGGTGCGCGAGTCGGGCATTCCGGACGATTTGTACATCGCAGCGGACGATTTTGACAATGCCACGGCATTGGCCGACCATCTGAAGGCATTGCACAAGGACAAGGACCGATATTTGGGGTCAGAGCAGTTAAAACTGTATTTAATGAGCAAAAGGGTCAATGGCAAAACGTACAAAATTAAATATTAAATTTTAAAATTTTTTGAAATAGTAAGAATAAATTCGAATGTTAACTATTATTTTTGTATGTTTTGCCATGGCACCGCCGATCAAAAAGCGTTGAATTATTGTGTTTTTTTATTTGAACATAATGCCATTAATTTCCAATAAACATTTGCCAAAAAATGCCTTTTAATTTTTAAGATATTTCAATTGGACAAAATTCTACCAGAAGCGATGGGTGCCGACTGTGAAGACTTCCGCCTTTTGTCAGCTGTGTGAAATGGTGCACCACCAAATGGAGGAGGGCGGCGAATTTGTGGGCCGAAATTACACAGTGAAATCGCACAAAAAATTGTGGGGAGCTCAAAGATGTCGGGAGAATTTTGTGCAGAACGACTCCAAAACCCCCAGAAAAAATTTAAATTTTGTGATTTTTGTGTTTTTGATGTATTTGAAACCATTTGAACGTTTTTATTGCTTATTTTTTAGAGAGTTTTTAATTAATTAAGAATTCTTTAAACGATGTTCCAATTATAATAATTCACCAAATAGTTGCTAAAATGGAACAAAATAATCAAAATAAAATGCTTTTTAAAGTGTGGTTTAAGCTTATTCAAATCAGCACTTTTTGCTTGCAAATAATTGCTTAGAATTTCGCCGTGAATTTTAGTTATGCCGATTTGAATGTTCTTGGCGATGTGTATATTAAATTTCCCGTTATTTGTTGTTATTTCGCCCATAAATTTGCTGTCATTTTCTTCGTTCGTTGTCTTTTCCTTTAATTTTTTGTAATTTCCCGCAAAATAAAAAATGTTTTCCGTTTTTTATTTTATTGTTCATCATTAAACATTTTACCTATTGTATTAGTAGTTTGCATGAATATTTATCGCAGTAAAAATTCATATTATTCGAACAAATCTTCAGGAGGATTTATGAAATTATAAAATAATCAATGAAAATTTTGATTTTTTTTTGTGCCTTTTGGGTATATAAAATCAAAAAATTGGATAAAGTCAACCAAATTTAAAATCCTTGGTATATCATTAATAGCTTTAAATATTTTACAATTAAAATTTTTAAAATACTCACATAAAAGCATTTAAAAGCATGATAGTTTTAGGCGCTGTTTTGTATATCCCAAAAATTTTATCCAGGAAAAATCCAGGCTCCTTTTATGCTGTTTTAACCATGCACATTATTACCATAAATGGCAATTTTGCCAAACTAAAAGCAGCGTTTAATCAGTTTAGATGGTAATTACAAAAATATAATAATTTAGCATAAAACTAGTGGAATTAAATTTATAAAAATTAATTGGTTTCTTGAAAAACTAAGATAAATTAATTTATTAATTATAAAAAACCATTTTTATTACTTGAAACTGGAAAATAAAGAAAAAAAACATATTTTCCTTTTTAGCTTTATTTTCGGGTTCATATGTTTTAAATTATATGTTAATACAATTTTCGTGATGAACACATTGAAATATGCCCTTTAAAAAAATTTTTCACTTATGCAAAAATTCCTATAATGGAATACAATGCAAAATTTTAAAAAATAATTTTGTCCATTTAATGCAAAGAAAATATAAATAAAAATAATGTGCTTTTAAGACATAATGAAGACAAAGTGCAACCATTTTTGAACCAACTTGACAAAATGAATAATGAAATATCATAAATTAAACAATGTTTCCAATGAAACAAAAAGAATGAATCAAATCAAGGTTGAAAATAATCGAAAGACAATAGAAAAAATGCGAGCAAATTTGGACATTTTACAGAGTAAATAATAATTCAAATTTTAAATATTTATTTAAAAAAATATTTAAAAATTTGGGACATGCTAACAAACAAAAATTCTGGAATTTTTCTTACCTAAAGATGAATTTTCCCGATTAAATCACTTTCTTGATGAAACTGTGATAAATGAAGCACATTGACAAAATTCAGAGCAGCTTATGCTATTTTGGAATATTGTCAAAAAGTAAAATTATTTAATTAATTAATTGAATTAAAAATCATTTTAAAAATTTAGAAAAAAATATTTTTAACAAAAATGTTGTACATTTTAATGCGCAAGTGATTTGCATTATGCTGACCAAAGTGTTCTTGTTGTTCCCTGATTATGTTTCTGTGTCATTTCTGCTGAAAATTTTTTCCTAATTTATTCAATTTGGTATTTTTGATTTTATATTTTTAAAATAAAAAGTAAAAATAATTTTTCATACACTAATTGATGAAAAGTGAAAAAAAAACAAAAATAAATATTTTTACTAAAAGAAAAATATTTAAAAATATTTTATTGAATATTATAATAATGATTAATTCTGAATTAATAATAGAAAATAAATTAAAAATTCTTTTCAAATTTGTAAATAATAATTTATCAAAATTGAATTTAAGAATGGTAAAATTTAAATTTAAATTAAAATAAATTATTTATTTTATTTTATCCTATTTAAATTGATTTTTAGCTTTTAAAATAATTAAAACATTGAAGAAGATAACGATATCGTCGAATTTTCAGACAATTATTTATAATGCAATTTTTTGGGTCAATTAAATTAAATAATGTTATTTATTTATTTTTTACAAAAAAAAACTATTATCTATTTTGTGTTATATAACTTATGAAATCATCGTTATTAGTGACTTATGTGTTTTCTGCAACTTTTGTCTATTTTATTCTTTTCGCGCATATAATGGTTGTATGTCTGCATGTTGAAAAAAAAATGTTTAATGGCCGATTTAAATTTCTCAGCAAAAATAAGAAGGTTGGCACATAGTGTGATTGGCGTATTTGCCAAAAATGAAAATTAGCATCTCAAAATTGACTATTTTGTAATACAAAAGTTTCAAAATGCAGCAAACAAAAACGATTGCTGTCACTGGGATTTTAAATTCTGTTATAAATAGGGCTGCTAATTTTATGTAAGAAAATTTGCGAATTATGTAAATAAAATATGAATAAAAAATGCTAAAATATGTATGAAATATGTACAAAAACCCCCAAATATGTACTAAAATATGTAAATAAAATTTTTTAAATGGTAATTTTTTGAATAAAAATTCTTCGTAAAAAGTGAAACAGGCAAAAAATGCCATAAAAATGACCAAAATAGGCTTAGAATCACATTTAGTACTTTCAATATTAATTTTTGTTATCTGTTTTTTTGAAAAACAATTCGATTTTTTAGGGATACATTTTCAAAAAAAATTTTTTAATTTATACAAAAAATTTCTATAAATTCTTAAAATATAAAAAAAAATGTGTACGAAAAAATTGCAAAATTTTGGATTTTTTGGGGGAATCTAAAAAAATTTTCCTTAAAAAATCCTCAAAAATTGCAAAATATGTACAAAAAAATGCGAAAAAGTCCAAAATATGTATAAAAATATGTACATATCAGGGATGGGCCGAGGTTTCGCATTTCGCCTTTCGCGTTATTCGCATTTTTTGGCGTTTCGCATTTCACTTTTCGCATTTCGCTTTTTGGCGCGAAATGCGAAATTTTCACCCCTAAGAAATGAATATATTTGAAAATTTAATTTTTAAAACGAATGCTTCAGTTTATTATTTTCTGTTAACATATTACACTCAAAATTAGAGCCCGGCGCAGGACCGGATCCTGCGCAGGATTTTGCAGGATCCCAGTCCGCAATCCTGCATTTTTTGGAAAAAACAGGATTTGCAGGATTGCAGGATTTGCAGGATTAATCCGGCCGATCCGGTCCTGCAAACATTTTTGAATTCCAATCCTGCAACAGGATCCGCAAATTTGAATTTTTGTGCAGGATTATGCGGGATTTTATTGATTTTTTAAAAAAATTTCTAAGACAGAATGCCAAATATACAGAAACTTTGTTTTTATAATATACATATGGATTAGGTACGGGTGGCCGAACGTTTCGTCACTGAACCTTTCGTCACTAAACTTTTCGTCACTGAACCTTTCGTCACTGAAATAAAATAAAGAATTATTTATTAGTGAAAACTATTTTTTTTTAAATAAAGTTATGTATTTGAAATTTTGGAGTGTCTGATCAGTGATCACCGTAAAAAATTTTTAATGGACGTCAAAATTTCTCGTTTCCCAAACATGAGTGCCTAAATGTAATTCCCCAAATGCTATTTCCAATAGCGGTAAAAAATTCTTGACTATCTACTTTTACATATTTCTGTAATTTAGCTATGGAATCTGACTCATCGCCTCGAAATTGGTCTTTCAAGAAGCAACAATTCGTTAGAAGCGTGGCATAACATTTGGGGGGCCCTTCTTGAACCAAGCCCACTGTTCAGCAAATTTGTTAAGCGAAAGCTTAAAGAATTTGAACATTGGCAGCACATTGTTGCCGATTTTCACAATGCACCGGCAAATGGGATAAGGGGAAAGGGCCTTAAGAGAAAGTCCATTTATCTACAACAAGACAACAATTTGCGGCAACTCTTCGCTGAATTCCAACAACGAGCGGGTCAAGACCCATTGCAATATTTAAGAGCGATTTCATATCACTTGGCTCAAATTTAATGCTTTTTTATTCAAAAAATAAAAAAAATATTTGGCGTATTGTTTAATTTTTTAAAATTTTATTTCAGTGACGAAAGGTTCAGTGACGAAAAGTTCAGTGACGAAAGGTTCAGTGACGTAACATCAGGGAGCCATGAGGACGCGCTTGTTCATTCTATTCCTGATGTCAATTTTTCATATTAATTTTCACCAGTTTTTGTCTAAAAATATATCGGAACACTTATTTATCGTTTTGGAAATTTTTTAAATTTAATTGAAATTTTTCAAATTTCCAAAAATCCGCAATCCTGCGCAGGATCCGGCAAATTTTAAATGCAGGATTTGCAGGATTGAAAAGATCGAACCGGAAAATGCAGATTTTTTTTTGCATCACAACCTCAAAAGCTATTGGTAAATTTTTTTTAAAAAATTTCGCATTTTCGCATATTTTGGCTTTTCGCATTTCGCTTTTTTTTCATTTCGCATTTCTCAGTTTCGCAAATTTCGCTTTTCGCACTTTTGTTCGCAAACACAAAAAAGAAAGTGTTTTTCCTACTAATTAGGCTATAGAGAATCCAGGAAAAAATATGTATTTACATAAAATTAGCAGCCCTAGTGATAATTACAACAAAAATGAATAGACGGTAAGGAAATTTTTATAAATATCAAAATTTCCATTTTTTCTTAATTTTTCCATGTTTCAGTTGGATTTGCAACGTGTGGAAGGACATTCTGCAAATGCATATATTTTCCTGAACTGTGGAAGGCCTAAAACGAATGAAAAACCTATTTCCATATGCATATTTTCGATTTATATGCAGATTTTATGGCTCCCTGAAAATGCGACACCGGCGGAAAATCCGAACCGAGAGAAAGTTTTTCATTTCAAGAAAATGCGACACTGAGAAAATACGAAAACAAACTTAGATTTTTAAAAATATAAATTTTGATTTTTCTTTCTACACAGTGTCCGGAAATGAACAGCTGTAAAAAAAAGATTTTGCACCAATTTTTCCATTGTGTACGATTTTCGCTGTTCGTTCTCTCCATACATTTCGCGCACCTTTCAAATTAATGAGAGAACTAATTGCCTATTTTGCCGATTTCCCTCACATTTTCCTTCGTCAGATAGAGGCCATTAAATTCGCGTTTGTATCGTTTCTCCACTTTTTTGGCCATCTCCTCATCAGTGCCGTTCCCATCATCAGCAGAGGACAACAAATGCTGAGAATTGTAAGGCATTTGTGAGTGAATTACTTTTTATTTAATTCGAGGAGATTTCAGCCAAATGGACGCTTTATGTCCAAAACAAAAATGGTAATTAGTGAAAAGCTAAATAGAATTTAAAAACGTGATAAATTAGTTTAGAACGGACCGGGTCAGTTTAGTACGGCCGGTTTAGTAAGGCCGTTTTAGTACGGCCGTTTTAGTACGAGGGTCGGTTTAGTACGAGGGTCAGTTTAGTACGGCAAGCTGTTTTTGTCCAAAATAGATTCTACTGATTTTTTCCGAAAAAATGTTTAAAATTAATAACATAACATATTTATCAATGTGTTAACAACAACAAAAAAATAACAAGCATTGAAAAATTACGGGCGCATTTCATAATTTCGAGAAATACCAACGAGCAAATTGATGATATTATCGGGATTAACATTGGCATGGTAATTGTGGTCATTTTGGATAGCCGGGTTATTGTTGATGGCATTGTAGCCCTGCAAAAGTCGAAGAATTCTGGCATCGGCGGCACGATATTTGGGCTTCTTTAGAGGAGGGACTTCACCAGCGATGCATCGGGCGATGTCTGCATCAATTGATTTTTGCTCACATCGAATTGTGTTGATGAAGCGGAAGACAGTTGGATGTGTACAATCAAATGCCCGTTGAAGTTTTCTATGGTATGCTTCTGCGTAATTGTTGGTTCTGTCTCCTCCATCCAACGTCCGTTGATGCACACTCCATTCTTCCGGTGCGAACCGTGGCACTGTCAAACCACCATTGAACCGCGGCCTTCCGGTGTAATTGTCCGTGAACCTTCAAAAAATATTGTTGATTTTCCATTCCTAAAAATTCACCAATCGAAGACGCCAATAATCTGTTGAGGGAGTTGTGCCTCCAAAGCATTGAGGCCAGCAGGAAGATGGTGGACAGGAAGGAAAGCCATAGAGGTGATCATTTTGCTCTTTTCAGCAAAGACGGAATTGTTGTTGTAAGTCTTAATATGAAAAATTCTATTGGAAAAATACAAAAATGCAATACCTGAGTTAAACCCTCGGCAGCAATTCGTTTCTTCATATTTCCCACTAAATGGAAAAAGCAGAACTGCACACGACAGAGTGGCAACATTGTAAGGACAGCAGCAACCATGGCCTGCTCAAAGTCCAACGATATGGTTTCAGGTGCAAAATTCGGCCATTTTTGGACAATTAGTTGAAGCATCCGTGTGTAAATCATTTCACATTTTGAAGTGAGAAGGCAGTACGCAATCGGAAAAACCCATTTATCACGTCTAAAAAGACAACAACAAAAAACGTGAAAACATAGGCTTTTACTTTGCGAGAAGAACATAAATTTGACTGAACAAAGGCGGCGCCAAACTGAAAGTGCCATCTGCGTACACATTTTTCATAAAATGTTTGTTCATTTTTCAAACACATAATTTTTTCGTTTTGGTGGCAAAAAATGTGACAAAAATTTTGAGTTGGTGCATGGGAATAAAATTACGGCAAAATGATGACCAAAAAAGTGATGAATTTTGCTTTGATTGAGACAAAATGAAATCGTTCTACATAAATTATAGAGAAACTTCTTTGGTCTGATTTATAATTATCTAATTTTTAGGTTTTTAAATAATTTTAAACGAATAAAAAATCTAAAATATTTACGTAAATCTTTTTGTTATTGTTCGAATATTCATTTAAAATTAATTAAAATTTATAAAATTAAAATGCCATTTTCTTACCATTTAATTAAAGGCCATCATCTTTTGGACTAAATAAAATAAATATTTAAAAATACATTAATTTTTAAATTTTCCAGCACTTTTTCCAAATCTAAGCCCATCTGAGTAAATTATTTTTTGAATGCCAGAATTGCTGAACTGAATCGATCGAACAAAATTAAATAATCAATCGCAAGTTCTGTAAGTGTTTTAGGACAAGACGGAAACGGTAGGAAATTTAGCATAATTGAGGGAGTACAGTATGAAAATTGTAAAAAAGGAATGCTTATGGAAAAGAAGCAACAACAACAGTCAAGAGGCTTGGACATTAACAAAAATAAAATTTTTTTGGCACTATAGGTTTTAGAAATGCAATTGAAAAATCATTTCTTAAATGATTTATTTATGGGGCAAAACATTTGAACATTAATTGTCTAAAACTGATTCTTTTTGGTTGTAAATGGAGCCGATCAAAACCCTATTCCTTGCTTAAACTTTCAGAATAGCTTTTTATTTACCAAAAATCTAAAAACAATTAAAATTCGATTCAATATAATTATTTCAGTAAAAATTATAATTATTCCACATTTTTCTGCTGCACAATTTTCGGATTCGCCATTAAAAAGCAGAAAACGCTGAAAGGAACATTCACCGAATTTTTCATTAATGGGACATCAACAAAAGGAAGATGTTATGCCGTTGAGTGGCAAACAAATAAATCAATATTTATGGAGCAAATAAAAAGAAATAACAAAATTGGGGAAAATGATGCGAATGAGATAAATGACGAGGGAAGGTCAAAAAGCGGGCTATTTATGGACGGAGGGAGAGACAAAGATAAGGGGGACGAGGGAAACATACAAAATAAATAAAGTGAGGCGGACATTTGGGTACCGGCCTAACACCTTCCCCCTTAAAAAAATTGATCCGTCCATCCGCTTCATCCTTCGGCGGTGGCTCATCGGTTCATCGGTCGTCGGCTGTCAGGCGATCACGTTTTCACTCTTTCGCTGGTCACAATCAATGCCGACCAAGCCCTTCGACGTTTTTCCATCGGATAGTGCCTCTCTTAGGTCCAAACCATCAAAAATTTCTTCGTCCGAGTCCAAAGCACATGCTTTAACACCTTTTTCTGGGAATTTGCCGATTGTTCCATCTGAAAAACGGATGTTGTACATCGTTCCTTGACGGTTGACGACGTATCCAGCGCGCCAAGGTTGCAGTCCCAAACTCGCAATGACCTTTGCTCCCAAAGCAAATTTTGGCTTATTTCCGCGGTGTTTCTTCTTCGGCTTTTCACTTTGATCAGCAGTTGAATCGGACTTCGTGTTCGCTTCTTCCACTTGGACATTCCCTTCCAGGCTCTTCCTGAAGGTGTCCAACAGTCCCAAACTGTGGAGCATGTCCATTCCAAGCAAATTCTTTGTTCCTTTGGCAACATAGAAATGTCCAGTGCAAGAGCGATCACCGATCGAGAACTTTGCCTGCCCTTTTCCCAAAAGAGGGCGAGTGGATCCGTCGTGGTATTTTGCCTGTTCATTGCAATGGCTCAACCATGGACTTCCGATTTGGCGGTGCGAATCCTTCGTGATCACAGTTCTTTCAGTGCCCATATCAGCAACAAATTCCACTTCAGTGCCATTCATCTTCAATATTACCTCGATCAATTTTCTCCGACTATCTGAGTCCGGCAGAAAAATTCCTCCAAGCCGAAATGTGTTTACGGCTTTTCCATCCTTTTTCTCCCCATTTCTTTTAAGCCAAGCCTTGTGCTGGTCGCACATCCTCTCCAAATGTCCAATCTCATTGCACTTTCTGCAGGTGGACTTGCCATGCGAACAACGCTTGTGAGAGTGCCATTTTCCGCATCGCCAACACTTCGGTTGCGATCGGTGGCTCCTTTGGCTTGCTGACGATTCACTGCTCCCTTTTGACGATTCGGAATTCTTTCGCGTTTTATGCTTCTTTGTCTTGAGGTGCTCGCGCAGTTAGTTCTAAAACTGTTTGTGTTGCTCTGACTGTACATCATTCAGGAAATTAAATTGTAAACTTCCTATTTCAGAATGTTCTCGTCCAAGACTCGGAACTCAACCTGAAGAAATTTTTGGCCCTCACTTTAAAAACAACAATGTTTTTAAGTGAGAACTTTATTTCTATGTACCTTTAATTTTTTCCAACTACCTCGACTGAAGAAACCATAACCTCTCCTCTTTTCTCAACTTTACCTTTTTTATATAATTTTCCCGGCTTAATCTTTACCATTCATTTTTATCTTATCTTTCGTCTTCTCCTCCCCCCCCCCCCAATGTCCCCAGAGCCGAGTGCTCCGCCAACAGATTAATAAAAGGGCAAATGTTCTTATGAATACTTATTATCGCAAATGAACATCATTTTGGCATCGCTATTAGTCCATTCTTTCCAAAACACCAATTCTGGCTTTTCTTTCTTTTTTAAACAACCATAAACCAAAAAATTGACCTTATTGTGTACATAATTAGTTATTTTTGGACAAAATCTGTTAACAAATGTCACTCAAATTTTCAAAATTTTTCCCGACGGCGCCTATCTGCACCGCCGGACCCATTTGTTCCCCAAAAAGTTTTTTTGGGAAAAGCACGCCGCAAAAAAAAAACCAATTTTTGCAAAAGCACAAAGAAGTCGTCAAATTCGAAGTTCAGACCCCTTCGCAAATTGGCGCTGATCCCTCCCCCCAGACCCCTAACAAATTAGCAAAAATTTCGGTTGATTCCACCCCTTTCTGTTTATGGTAAAGGCCAACTTGGACGCACTCTTGCAGGCACTAACCTTTGAATTAGATTAATAAAGTGAAAAAAAGAAAATTTACGAGCATTTAAAAAGAAAAATAGGGTTTTTCGTTAAAGAAATTTGTTGATCACTACCCGATCGGGGTCCCCGACCCCCGACAATTGAGCCTCCCCCCCCCCCCGACATGTGCCCCCGAGGGGTCGGGGAGCAACCCTACGTCTGTGATTCCAAGTTCCTTTTTAATTTTTTTAAAAAAGAAATTACAAAACTACAAGACTTTCCATCGATTTACGGGGCGGGTTTTCAAACCGTTTTTTTTGGCGCGTTTTTTAAAAAAAAACTTTTGGGAACAGATGGTGGTGGGCGCTGGGAAAAATTTTTGAAAATTTGAATGCAATTTGATATAAGATTTTGTAATTAATAAAAAATTTAAAAAAAAATTAAAGGTTTTGTCAGCTCGACGGGAAAAATTGGAATTTTGAAACGAATTTTTGGTGAAAATAATTGTTTTCAAAAAAATTATTAAATTTGAATATTCAAAAAAGACAATTGCTCATAAGTTTTTTATAAAATTTTGTCCAAAAAAATCCGCGGCGCGCCGCGCAAAAAAAAATTCCGCGGTCGCGGATCTCGGAGCAATTATATTATTATTTGATCTCGCAGTATTTTCACATCCAATTACCCATTTTCAAATTATCTATTGAATAAAAATAATTAATTACAAATTTTAGCAAAATAAAATTGTGTCTAAACCTTGATTTTTGAAGACTGCTTAACAGTAACAGCACAAGCGGACCGGAAACGAAAAGCAAAGTAACAATGGGATAGGAGGTCTAAATTTTTTATTTTCTAAACATCGGACAGATTTTGGTCGTGTTTTGCGTATCTGCGAAAACTAACGGATTTCTAATGATATCTTGCTTTTCCAAATTGCTTATATAAAAATGAAATTTAAGTATATAAAAGTTCCGTATCTCTACACTTTTTAGTTTTTTCTCCGATTTTTGCTGCGGCCTGATTGGACAAATCAATCATTTACAAGGAAGTATTCAAGTTTGTTTATTTTTTGTTTATTTCAAAAAAATTATGGGAATTTTTAACGAAAAATAATTGAGGGACCCCAGTACTTTTTATGAGAGCCTCGACCTGGACGGTTACCCCACATTTGCGCTCCAGACATTTGCGCTTTTGTCCCAAATCGGGTTCAAACTTAATTGTTCCTAATAAACTAAAAGAAAAAGTTTTCTTAAATTTGGTGCTGTCTAAGATCTATAAGATTGAAAAACTTAAGTTTGAACCCATTTTTGGACATAGGCGCAAATGTCCGGGGCGCTAACTAAAATTTTCCGAATTATTCCTAAATTATTGCTTATTAATAAATTTTATTGTTATTGGTATCTTTTTTAATTTCGTGGATATGACCGAGTACATCGGCGACATATACAGAACAGACGAATGCCCGGAACTGAAGGGCAAAAAGCCGGAATGGGTGAAATCGGAACGGGAAATATTCAGGGAGCACCGTGACAAGGACAAGGACGGCAAATTGAACAAGGCACGGGGAAGGGAAAGAAAAAATGGCAGAAAATGCCATTGGCACATAATTGGCGATTCTGGCATAATCAATTAACAGATAGTTAAATTTTAAAACTACAGCTTTAACGCAATAATGACTAACAATGGCAAAATTCCTACTTTCTATGAATTGGGGCGAATATTCCCCCCCCCCCCCACCTCCTCGTCGGTCGACCAAATATTTCAAAGTTCTAGAATTTTAAATTTCAAAAATTTTCAAACTAAAAACAATCGGAAAAATTATGGGATTTTAAACAAAAGCAAAACATTCAAGTGTAGGCCATTTTTCTACATTTTATATTTCATGGACCTGGATTTTTTTGGGGTTTTCCAGAAATTGGGTTTATGGAAATCATAGGAATTAATCATTCAGATTTCTCAGTTTTTTGCTATAAAAATTTATTGTCTAAGGGTTATTACGGGAGGGTGCACTACGTTCCCCGCCCACCCCCCGCCGTTTTCCCCTCGCCGTTTCCGCCCCGCATCAGTTCCCCGCCCCGTATTGTATTCTCGCCGAGAATTAAAAAAAGTACTAACATAGAGTTTTTCATGAAACAAATGTAAGAGTTTTTTTATAAGAACTCGAAAAAAATTTTCGAGAAAATTCAGCGATTTATTGGAAAATTATTTGAAAAATCTTAATAATTCGTAAAAATTTTCGTGCAAATTTTTTTCTTATATTTTTCTTTTAAAAAAACTAATATTTTTTCTTGAAAATTTGCCAAGTTAGTAATTAAAAAAAAATTTTCATGGGGAAATGATGTTTTTAGCAAAAGCGCCAAAATAATATAATTTAAATATTTATTTATGCAAAAATTAAAGTTAATTTTGGAAATTAAAAATACCGAGGGAAAACTTTTTTGAAGGTTTTTACTAACCAAAATCATCCATCAGTTCTTGCCGTGATAAGAAATCTCATAAATATGAAAAAGTTTTCAGCAGTTTCTAATCAAGGAATCAATTAAAATGGAAAATATGTATGAACTGTACATTGCCGAATTTTTACTATTAAAAAAAATAAACAAATTAAAGATGTCGCATAATGACGCTATACTCCTTGGCAAAATTGATCGCCATTTACGATTCGGCCTCTACGACAACGCCTGCCGTGATTTAACAACGGTGTTTCATGTTATATAAATTATAAAAATACTTTATAAAGTTAAAAGCGGCTTTATATTTTAATTTTAGTTATTAATTTAATTTTTTTTTTATAAATTTATTGAAATCCTCTAAAAATCGGGTACTGGTTTTTATTCAAAACTTGTGAAACAGAAAAATGCAAAATGTTTTCAAATATAATGAATTCAAAGGAGACAAGTCAATTTTAATTATGTAATTGTTTCTGTTGCAGTATTTTTCAAAATTGGATGAGCTCCCAGCACTTGAAGACGCCTGCCTTCTCGAATCCGCTTTCAAGTTCATCATATAAATTCGACCGAATTCCAGCCGCACCTAAATCCGCCGCCGCCATTTCAAAACAATATGTATATGGGAGTCGCATTTGTGGAGGGATTTATAAAAAATCAAAAAACACTTATATTGCTTGACGCAGGTAAGAACGGGATTATTCACGAATATATTAAATTTCAATTTTAATTTATTTAAATTAACCTGAATTATATTGAATCATTTTTTATTTTTGTGTTTTCCGAAATTTTAGGCTTGTATTGCCTAGAACCTTTTTTGTGTTTTTGCAAAATAGTAATTTTAATTGAGTATTTGTCAGCTGCAATATTTCACTCATCTCATTAACCTATGCAATTAAAAGAAACTTTGTAATCGTCACCAATTTTTGCAAAAATAGTTAATTGCGCTTGACATTAAATTTTAAAGTTTTGTGCCGATAATGGAAAACAAAAATTGAATGTAAAAAACAGCCAGTAATTCACATTTGTAATTTAATAACATTTTTAATAATTTGGATATAAATCAGGATTTTAGTTAAATTGATTGATTAAAATTTGAGGCACGATATTTATAGTCTTTCTAATTATAAAATGTGTTAACATTAGTACTTTTTTAAAATAGGGATAACACTTTGTAAAACTGAGTAAAACCTCAACAAATGCAGAGTTGTATTGAGTTTTCCAAATTTCCGGAAAATTAAGGCCACTGAGGCGTAAAAACGACCTATTTTAAGCCATTTTCCTTAATTTTTGCGAAAGGGCAATCTTCCTATGGCCATTTTGTAGAGAATTTTGTTCTTTTTTAGATGGGCTTAATGGTTAACTTTTATGTTACACCCCATTTTCCAGTCATCATTTCGCTTTCTCACTTTAGGTTTCTTAATAATTTCAGAATTTCTATGGGTGGTAAAAATTCATTTCGAACGGTTCACGGAAAGTGGTTAAACTCCCGAAAAATGGGCTGTCCATATTTTAATGATACACACTAAAGCATGTATGTTTTCCATTTAGTGTTCTCGAAATTCAGTGCCGGATCGGTGGAGGTCGTTTTCAGTTTGATGTTCAGGTGATGAACGACGGCAGTTATAATATTCTGTAAGTTTTCAATCGGAAAATTGGAGACTGTTCCAGGGGCGGATCTCGGATCTGTTCATTTGTCAGAAATCCTTTGATTTAGCAGAAAACTTCTGTTTTGGAATAATTACACAATTTGATTCTGTTTATTCAAATTACTCAATAATTTTGAAACATTATTTCGTAATATTCAAATTTTTCTGTTTTTTTTAAATTTAGCCAAAAATTTGCATTTATTTTGTCAAGATTACAAAATTTTCCTCTTTTATGGATAAAAAATTTTTTCAAATCACAACAAAAGTTTTTAAATTTTTAATTCTTGATATTATTCGGTAGCGGCACTAAATGTTTTATCTGAACCTGTTAATTTATTTTGTTACTAAATTTCAAGCGTTTTTGGCAATAATTTTTTAGTAGCGACTAATTTTTTTGAAATTTTGCATGATAATAGAAAACATTTAACCTATCGAATTATATAACCAATAAAAATGTTATTTTTTTGGTGTTTTTTGAGTAATGTAATAACATCATTGAGTTTAATTTTTAAATGAAAACATTTTTTGCTTTCGTCTAATTATCTGAAAAAAACATCAATATGAATTTAAATTTTTTTTTCAAAAGTCAGCCTTTTTAAAATTTGAATATTATTCATTCTAAATTTTGACTGAGTTACAAAAAACAATTTCTCAAAGTCAGTGTGATAAATTCCTAAAAATCTCAGTCCTCGTCATAAAGTTATTGTTTAAGGATGGGAATGGATAACATATTGTCAAAGCATATCAACATTGACTTGCCAAAACGCAAAGCATTTGCTACTGGTTGTCGATCAAAGCGATTTGTAACTGAAGTAATTTTTTATTTGAATTTTGAATTAAATTTATTATCGGCACCAGCATAGGTAAACAAAGGGTGCGTAAGGGTGAGGCCCATACGATGGACGATTGACGCAGAGGGGGGGGGGGTGTGCCAGGACCAAACTTTCGTACGAAGGACCCAATTTTCTCCAGCGCGACCTTTTTTTTTGCTATTCAAACCATCTTTTTCTGCGGAGAGCTTTTTTCTAAAATTATGGGGAACCGGAGGGGGTAGGTGGGTCCGACGGTGCCGATAGGCGCCGGCGGGCAATTTTTTAATTTTTACGATGAATTTCGCTAAGGAAATTGTTCAAACTTAAATTTTCCCCCTTCGTTACGACCCCCACGACGACCCCCCTCCTCCTTTACAGGTGCCCCCTTACGACGAACGAGGAGGGGGCGGGGGGGGGGGGGGGTGTGCCGGCACACCCCTTGTTCACCTATGGGTACCAGTTTTAATAATTGTATAGTTTCAATTTAAAAAAAAATTCAGGAAAGATACGTAGCCCGATGGGTCACGCTTCTAAAAACCGGAACAATTCAGGGATACCATGGTATGGAGAAAATGTGTTTTGAGTGTTTTCTTCAAAGTTAATTACACATATCATACAATTATTTTTTGCGTTAAGGCCAAACAATTTACCAAGCACGGCTTCACAGAAAAAAAACTGTACGTTTGAAAGCAATTCCGAGAGAACGAAAATTTTTATTATCTGCCAATAAATTATCAAAGCGTTAAACCAAATATAAATATTTATTAAACTCAAAATCTACTAGAACAATCTTAGCGATTTTTTTGACGAAGGTAATCAAAATGACACTTTTTCGAGGCCGCTGATTTGGCGACATGGAGTTTGGGCACCAGAAATTTGGGCACCACAGGGAGAAATTTCAAAAATAAATTAATTAATTAAGTATGTAAAATATTATAAAACTAAGTAGAGAAATTGCACTTTTCGATCATTTTAGACGAAAGTGCCAATTTTTGTAATTTCTCTATTAACTAAAAATGTATTAACCCTTTAAAACTTTACCGGATAAAGGGAATGCGCCGTTTGGACCAGTTTCTTAGTCTGTTTTGGCACGGTCGATTTGGCACTCGTTCAACTCGCACAACTGAAAATTGAAATGGAAACAATTATGTGATTGAATTTTTCATTATAATATTTGTTTGAAGCTTTAAGCATTTTTAGCATTTTTGCAATTTAGTGCCCAATGCTTGGCATTTATTTAAGCAAATGCCGAAAGGGAAAAGCAGAGGGAAAGCAGCAGAAAATAAGAAAAAATGAGGAGCAGCAAAAATTTGAAGGACGGTACGCAATCGGAAAAATGATGAAGGAAGGATGAGCAAAGAAATGGTGAGCAGAATCGGAAAAAGCAGAAAACGCTGAAAGGAACATTCACCGAATTTTTCATTAATGGGACATCAACAAAAGGAAGATGTTATGCCGTTGAGTAAGTAAACTTTAAAAGAAGTGAAAGTATACAAATGATAAGATATTCAAAAAATTAATCATTTAGTGAAATGAAATTTCTTCAGAGCGTTGCCAAATTGAATTTGAAATTAGTCCCAATTAAAATAGGCAATTAGCAGGATATAATTTATATTTGTTTAAATTATTTCATTTATTTGCCAACAATTATGATCTGCCGATTGGCAGTCCTATGGTATCGCCAATACCGTAGGAATATATTCGTCATTTTTTTCCTTTGATGACCAATTAATGAAACATTCATAGAATGTTCCTTTCAGCATTTTCTGATTTTTAATGGCGAATCCTAAATTACGCAGCAGAAAATGTGGAAAAATATAATTTTTTACTGAATTAACAAATAAGAATCGCTTTTTGACAATTAAAGCAAATGTTTTGCCGTTCTTTGACATTTGTTTTTTAATTATCTCCGTTTTTTGATTTATTACAAACAAAAAATAGAGCTACCGATAAATAAATTAATTAATTTACATTTAAAATAATTTAAAGAAAGAAAAATTAATAAAATATATATTTCTCCTAATTTTTTTTTATAATTAAATTTCAAAAATTCCTTTTTTTAATTTTAATACTATTCTCTTCCATGTGCTTAGATTTGGAAAAAGTAAGGGAAATTTAAAAATAGTTTTAATTAATTTTTATTTAAATTATATTGAGGAGGTGCATTCACTTTTTGATGAAACGGAAGGAAAAATGGCATTTGATTTGAATTTAAATTCCTAAATTTTTAATTTTCATTAATTTTAAACAAATTTTGGAACACAAAAACTGGTTAAGCTGTGGATTTACTAAATATATGGGATACATATGCATATAAAGATTTTTTTAATGAAATTTTTCGAAGCAAATATTGCAATGATAATTATCAAAAAAAGTTGTGAAGACTAATTTATATAACTAAAATATGGACGCGGTAAATCCAAAAAGATGCGGCGAGTTGGCCGCAGGGTGTAGGGCGATTCCCTAAAATATTTTTGGATAAAATTTTTTGATTGATTCCAGTTTTTTTTGCCCAGTAATGAATTATTTTTTCAATTTTATTGTAAGCTTTAAATATTTTGGTTTATTTGTTAACATCTCTTTTATAACCAAATTTACCGGTTTACCTTAGTTTTGCGATTATGTGCGCATTCCGCTTCACCGGTTAGAGTTTGAAGCGGTAATATTTTGAAAGATTTTCCACCAAACGTATATGCGTGTGAAAAATGGCCTTTATTTTATTGAGTTTTTCACTTTCAAATTGCTTTATTTTGTACAAAAGAATCGCAGCAGAATATATTTCTGTTTTGGAGTGCTTTTGATCGGAAAAATAATCTCAGATCAGACCGCAATAGAAGACAAAGTTAGATGATAAAAAGGGTGGGCTGCTTAATCCATGGCAGTTTTTGTGTCAAGGCTCCTCTTTTTTTTAAAAAATCACCGTAATAATTAAATTCAAATACACATCAACAGAGGGAATAACTATAATTAAAAGCAGAAGGCATTTTTTTAATGATAAGAGTGATCAGAATGATCGGCCACTGATCAGAGGTCGGTCGGGTCATGCTTTTGCAACTGTTCGCCGTAGTCAGTACCTTTTTCAGACTAAATTTTCCAAATTTTATATGTTACAATTTTGATGAAAATTTAAGCCATGAAATAATTCATTGAACAAATTTTGCGAACTTTTTATTATTATTGGAAGTAGTTATTCCAAAGCAATTATAAAAATTAGAAGAAAACAAATTTTTCTACGAAGGTTTTTTATAAATATTCTTGGTGAGAAGGAAATTTCAGAAACAGATTCCCATTCATAATTCACTTCCATTGAAATGGGTAAATTTTTCGCTCATATCACCTATTTTTGCAATTTAAATATGCCATATTTTTGATGAAAATTTAAGCCATGAAAATATTCTTTGAACAGTTTCACTTTCTTTTTCTAATCCGTTGAAATAATTATTTTCAATGGAGTTCGAAAAAATCGGGATAAGAAAAGTCTGGATCCGTCCTTACGGACCTAATTTTTTGAAATTCTTAAAAATTATATAAAAACTTTTTATAAATCAGTTTTCACAGAAATGGACAATGCAATATTTTTTTTAAACACCTACCGTACAATTTTAACTACAGTTTAGGATACATATGGGGGGGGGGGGACAGTCGTTAGCGAGACTCCCGGACAATCGCTCAGTGGACAATCCGTCAACAAAATTTATTTTTAATACACAATATTGTATTTAAAATTATTTGAAAATGAATTTAAATTGTAAAAACTGAATTAATAATTTGCGTTATTATAAAAATGATGAAATAATGATTTTTAAAAAAATTAAAAATATTTTCTATTGATGATTAATTAAACTGAATACAATTAACTAGAAACGTTTTAAAAATCTCTAAATTTTTTTATTACCCACATTAAAGAATTATTTGGTACTTATCCCTTTTGTGACTCCCCCCCAGAAAATTTTTTTAATATTTTTTTTCTTGGGTAATTTTTGGCGCTTAAATTTTAAGGTAACGTGCAAATAGCAGAAAAGTTTTTATTCACCCCTTGAGCATACGTTATGACGTACTTTCATGAATTATTTTTTATCAGATTTGTCAATGCCGTGAGAAGCTTTTAAAGATGGAAATGGATCTGAGAGAATCACAGCGATTATGCCAAAAGATGCAACAAGAAAATGTGAGTTTGGCCTTTCCTCTCCCGAAACTTTTTTTCTGCTTACGCACCTGTTTTGGTTTGCGATTTGTAAAAGCGCCAAAATTGTAATTTACCACAGTAATTTCTCCATTTGAAACTTTTTAAATTTTGGCTTATCCTTAATTTTCAAAAAAGTAAATCATATTTCAGAATTGTAACAATTTCAGCTATGGGCGGATCAGTTTATCAGAATTTTCAGCATTTTTCAGATGGCACTTAAAGCCGAGTTGGAAACCCAGAAAAGGTTGGCGGAGCACAATGAGATGCAGGCGATGGAAGAGAAGACGGACAATGAAAAACAGAAGAAAAATGAAAAGGAAAAATACGGTAAAGAAAATTAACAAAAATAAAAAAGAAGGCTTTTTTAAATTCTATAATTTAGGTTTTAAGTTTAGGCAAATTTTAAACTTTCGTTACAATGTTTAAGATTCTGTTTTTGGACTCACTCAACAATTGAATAATGAACAGACAAAACTTTTCGGACGGATGGACGAATTGGAGAAGCAATTTGGAAAATTGCTGCAGAAAAAGGAGGAGGAAAATTGTAAATACGGTAGGGGTACTGTAAATTTAGAAAAAAACAGAAATTAATCTGATGAGAATTTGGAAAAATTAATTAATTACAATATTTATGGTGTCTTGACAATAATAATGGCAATTTCCATGTTAAGCATTGGCTGAAAAAACTGAACAGAAGCATTTGGAAGGAAATGGTGAATTGAACAAAACTGACAATGAACAGCATCAATTGGTACTTTCATAAGTTTGGCATTTAAATTTTTTCCTAAAATTTGAAAATGCGACTCAATTTTATTTGGAAAATTATGAAAATAATTTATTGGACTTTTATTTACATTGTTTCGTAAAAATTTCTGTTCGTATTTTAGTATAATTTAAATTTTAGGAATTTTGCGAAAACTTTGCCAAATTGGAATTGAAATTGAGCGAAAAGCAAAATGAAACACGTGGGTTCTTATTTAAAAAAAACATTAAAATTGCTCAAAATATTAGTTTTTCGTCAATTTCATAATTTAATTTAATTAATAAGAATTTAATTATTAAGTTTTGCTCGGCAGAATCGCTCAATTGATAAATGAGGAGAAGAAACAGTTGGACAAAATCACTGCTGAATTTAACAATCGTCATGAAGAACAAACGGTGAATAATTGGCATTGGCAAAAACAAATAAATAATTTAAAAGTCAGAAATTTGATTTTTTTAGGCAATTTTTATTGCAAATTCCCAAAATGATTTATTTTAATTATATTTAAAATAATTTAATAAGAATTGATAAATAAGGTGCAAAATGAGTTCCGCCAAAATTGTTGGGATGCCCTCGCTTGTCACAATCGGCTGTTTATTAATGACAAACTTTTGACGATCAATTACAAAGGATTTCTAATGTTTGATAATTAATTCAAATGAAAATATTTTTTAAATTTGTTTTTTCAAGGTTATTGTTCCATCTTCGCTAAACATTCCATTTTGTTGAACAAAGATTGCTCCAACATTTTTTACTTTGACACAAAAATGAAAAGGTGAGATGATCAGAAGAAAAGTTTCAGAAAGTTTGGCTTATCAAAACAAAAGTATGGCATTGAAAGATTTAATTTTTTTTTTGTGTTAAATTTAGGCTTTAAAAAATTTAAATTAAAATGATGATTTTTATAAATAATTTAATGACTCTTAAAAAGCAAAAAAAAATTTTTAATTTTTTACCCTCTCCACTCCTCCTCCTTGAATTCAATTTAAAAGTATAAAACACCTTTATTAAATTTAATTTTCTCAATTATAGCGATGCGATCATCGGATTCGCCCCGAAACAGCCGAAAATGCCATTGGATGGTACGATTTTGAACCGTTGCGGCACTTACGCATATTCAAGCACTGCCAATTGTGTGCTTAATGGGCCCTGGAAAAATGCTGATATCAAATTTTTTCCAGGCGATGTTGCCGGATGCGGCGTTAATTTGGCCACCCAACAAATTTTCTTCACCAAAAATGGCCAACGATTGGGGTAGGAAAATAAATTAATGGAATTTTTAAAATTTATTTTAGATTTTGCCTTTTTAAACAACCATTTGTTGGATGCTTCTTCTGCTGATCAATTGTTCCCATTTGTTATTTTGTGGAATTCTGGGGATCAAATTGAGGCAAACTTTGGGCCAAAGTTCAAATTCGATATGACCACTCTTTGAAGAAACACATACTAAATATTTTTAAAGAATTTCTTGACCTTTTGACCAATGTTGTTGGTGATTATTCTGTTTTTCGAATTATAAAGCTTTTCAATAAACAATTTTAATTTAAAATTTCTCATAACAGTCCCCAGCCAGAAAAATATTTTGGGCGGGAAATCCGAAAAGCTTTTTTCGCTAACGGACTAAAAAATTTCATATGTTATTTTTCAAAATTCATCGCCGTGAAAAAAAAATAGGATTTTCTATCGCACAAAAAAATAAAAAACATAAAATTTTATGGCTTTAAATAATATTTAGCAAAAATTGAGCAAAACTTTTTTAAATTTTGTGCCGACATTCACTCGTCCACCCATTCATTCTCATTCATTCATCGATTGTGTTGACCTCTGTCCTGTCCGCCACTCCACCTCATTTCGCACCATTTCATTCACTTTTGCTTAATTGGTTGGTCCCTTTGCTGTACGATTTTTTGTCCATTCCATTCTTAAGCCCCAAAATACGACAAAAACCTGAAAAATGATAAAATTTAGACATAAAAATGAGGCTAAAAATTGCTTTAGTAAAATAAATCCCTTGAAGATGTTTCAAAATATGGATTAAAATTAGTAATTAGTGTAGTGCCAAAAATAAAAAAGGTCAATAAATTATTTGTTTTTTAAATAAAATAATTTGAAAATTTAATAATTTCCTTTTTTAGAGCCAAATTACGCAGTTTTCTTGTATTTCACCACCAATTAATAAGGCCTAAATTTTCGAAATAAATATTTTTTTATGAAAATAAATAAAACATAAATTATTTTTCATTTTATGTCCAAATCTCTACAGTGACAAGCTATGTTTTTTTCTTGTACAATTTGGTTTTTCGTCAATGATTTAGTAAATTGAGTAATTTTCTTTAACAAAATGACTTTTAAATATTTTAAAATTAACAAAAATAAAAAATGAGCATAAATACAAAAAAATAAAAAATAAAATAATTCTTTGCTTTTTTAATCTCTCAATTCCCTCATTTGTCAGACGAAACATAAAAAAAGGAATCGAAATTTACCAGTCATCAGAAAATGTCGGACAACCCAAAAGAAGCGTAGAAACAAATGGCGAAAGGAATGTAATTTATTACAAAAATTATTTTATTTTATTGTTCGTTTTCGCTTTTTAATTACATATTTTATTTTGTGGAAAAACTATGCTAAAATGAAGGATTTACGAACGAATCAGAATGAATTGGTTTAATTAAGTTCACTGATAAAAAATACTTATCATTATTAATCCATTGTTTCAGTTCCATGTGCAACGACAATTGGCTGAAAGTGTTCGCTTTGCTTGCGCCTTCTCAGCTCGGCCTTCAAATTTCACTGCTCAGCCGCCGATTTGACCGTTTGGTGGACGAACACTTCAAAACGCGGCGATGGGCTTTAGGAGACATGCAAATCAGAAGGGAATCATGGAAACGAGATGGCCAAATGGAAATTGTCAATTCCGATGGCAAAACGGTGCCAATTGGGGACAAATCGTTGCCGCGCAAAGTCATCGGATTCGAACGCATTTTCATTTGGTAAGGGCAAATGAAGTACTTTTAAATATTTGGGTTTGTTCGAAAGCACATAAAGACTCTATTAATCTTAAAATTATATATTAAAAAAAAATATTTTTGTTATGTACAAAGAATCAATGCAAAAAAGGATCGACCGGCAACATTTTTGGGTGCTTCCCCCATACCCTGAATTTTTTAATAAAATGTTTTTGAGCAATAATTATTTTCTTTCAAAGGCATTTACGAGAAATAAGTGATCTTTATGTGACAAGGTAAGAAAGTGGTTTTTGATCGCTGAATTAAAAAAAGCCAACAATTTGTTGAATTTGAGGCGATGCTGGAAAATATTGCTGCATCTACACACAAAATTTTGAGTTTATTGTGAAATTCCGCAATAGAAAAAAATAATATAAATGTTCGAAAAAATTAAAAATTAATTTCATAAAGAATTAAAAGCAGAATAAATTAGATGATTTAAATTATGGCATTTAGAAAATTTTAAAGTTTTTTATTGGTTTTGCATGACTGAACAGCAATAAATTAATTATAATAATTTAAGAAGGATTAATTTTATTATTTTTTGAAGTTATATGGACAAAAATGTGAAGAAATTTCTGCGCCGTTTTCGCTGTCCAAAGCACTGGGAGACATGGAACAAATCGATGAACGTAACGACACAAATTCACAGGTAACAATGAAAAATAAAAAAATATTTTGACAACTTTAATTGAGACTTTTGTGAAAAATGGATGGCAAATTTATATTCTTCAAAGGGTTTCGAGGTCGCTGATGACGAATCCGTCATCCATTTGACAAAATCCGAACCTCGGACCCGATTTTGAAAAATAATTGAAAATTTAAATTTTTTGTTTAAATTATGTTTGAACAAGTATATGGAATTTGAAAATGATTGTTTGATTTTGTTCGAGTTCGGTCCAGGAATTGGGTTTCGAAATGGATGCCAGATTCGTGATCTGTTCGACTTTGAAAATCCTTGGAAGTATGTTTTCGTGTTTTTTATGATCTTGATAAATCATTTTAGAGCAGGGCTGCCAAGTTTTTTTTTCAAAATAAGGACAAACGAGGCTAAAACTAAGATTTTGACCCCAAAAATAAGATTTTTTGAAAAAATGGATTTTTACCTTGTAAAAACAGTTAAAAAGCATTATTGGCTTTTATAAAAGCAAAATACAACCAATTGGCACAATTACAACGGTTTTATTATTGAAAATAATATTTGAATTTTTTTGAATATTAGAAGCAATTTGTTAACAGATTTTGCCCAAAAATTGTACAAATTTTGAATGTTCTTTAAGGAATTTTGGGCAATTTACGCTATTTGTTAACAGATTTTCACCAAAATTACTAATTTTTACGATTTTGAGCTAATTTTTTAAAGAAACAAAAATATTTTAGTTGCCGATAGGCGCCGCCGGGAAAAGATTTTGAAAATTGGGAGTTTTTGTAGCATTTAAATCAGCGAAATAAATCAATAAGCACAAAAAATTTAAAAAGTTTGGGCAAGCCTAAAAATAAGAAAAATCTTAGAAATAAGGGCATTTTCATTTTCTAAGATCTGGCCCCTCCAAATAAGGACAAATCTTAGAAATAAGGACACTTGGCAGCCCTGTTTTAGAGCAGAAAGTTAGCGCCTTCGCATGACTCGTTATAAAACTGCCATAAAGGGCTAAAAATAAAAAATGCCAAAAATGATTACTTCAAAAAATTTATATATTTATGAAACAAAAAATAATTGAAATTCAGACATTAATCGACGAAAAAGTGCTGCCCCATTGCATCGCCAACATTGATAGATCACCAGAGGTCTATTACACTGTAATCAAGGGTGATTTTTACCGCTACGCCTCTGTGAATCAATACCTAAATAAATGTATGTTTAATTTATGAATTTTTATTAAAAATTAAAAATTAAACTTTTATTTATTTTTTTGATTAAAAGTCGCAATTTTCTCAAAGTCCTCGGTTGCAGATGATGATCGAGCGGAAGCTGCTTATTCAACTGCTCACAAATAGGCGCAGGACGAGTTCCAGGCAACTGATCATCTGAGGCTTGGCGTTGCATTGAACTACACCATTTTTCAAATGCAGTTCAGAAACTGCGTAAACGCAAAGGAATTGGCTCAACAGGTGGGATCTTTTCAAAGCAGAAACAAATTGGGAATGTCATTTGATAAAACAAAATTGCCTAATTTGTTAAAATTTAATGCCCAAACTGATTTTATTTGTTTGTTGAAATTAGGAATTGGCTGCCGATATGCGTTGTCGGGAGAAAATTTGAAAAATTAACGAAAATAACCTTTTTTATGGTACATTAAATTTTGATAAATTTATTGAACTTTTTGTTGTTTGGCTTAAGTCACCGCCAGGGAAAAATTATTAAATTTGTAGATTTTTTATTAAAAACGGTCATTATGTGAAAATCCACTTCTTATCAATTAATTTTTATTAGCCATTCTTAGAAATTTACGGAAAGCGGCTTAAGGTGTTCCAAAATTTTTTTCATTTTTTCTCGGAAAAAATATAGTTTCCGATTAGACATTTTTATTAGCTAATTTTCTTAACATTTTTAATAAATTTTGTAGATTATCTTTTTATAAAGCAAGCTTATATTTTAAAACAAAATGCATTTTATTATTACATTTTTGTAACCTAATTTTTGCAATACGAATATTCATTTTGTCGTACTTTAGTTCTACCTTAAAAGTGCTTATGGCTTTGCTTTATTATTTGTAATGTATTCCTTCTTTTCCAATCGCTTATTTATTTCGTTCTTGTGTTGAAAATTTTGCTCTTCTTCTTCCTAAGCATTTAATAAATTAAAATGGGAAAAATTATTTTTAAAAAATAAACAAATTAAAGATGTCGCATGAAGACGATATACTCCACGGCAAAATTGATCGCTACCTAAGAATCGGCAACTACGACAACGCCTGCTGTGATTTAGCAACGGTATTTAATGTTATATAAATTATAAAAATACATTATAAGTAGAGTAGGGAATTATATGCACACAAAATGGTAAGATATGCGCATAAAATATGCACCAAAAATCGCGAAATATGCACATAAAAAGTGAAAAATATGCATATAAATTTTTCCAAGTGAGGGCAAAATTTTCCCAAATTCTTAAAATTTATTAAATTTATGCTAAAATATCGAAAATAGCTAAATATAGTATGAATAAGCACTTTAGAACCAATAATATGAAATAAAATTTATTTATTTAGATTAAAATTGAGTAAAAAGGGGAGAAATTTCTATTTTTCTGGCTATTTTTGCTAGAGCCCGGCGGGATCGGGACTTAAAAAAGTTAAAATTTTTATTATTATTTTCGAAAAACCCAAAAATTCAATTTTTTGAAATATTTTCAGTCCTTAGAGGTCAAAAAGGCCGCTTTAATGGAGGGGGCCGTTTTAATAGGGGTTTATTTGAAAAAATGCCCAAATATGCACATAAAGCGCGAATTCTTTATAAATTTAAATTGAAACCCTAAAAAATTGGGTGTTCGTTTTTACTCAAAAACTTGGGAAAACAGAAAAATTATAAATGTTTGCAAATGAAATGAATTCGAACGAGACGATTCTTTTTTTAATTATGTAATTAATTCTGTTGCAGTTTTTTGGAAATTTGCAAACGTTTCCATCCCCCGAATTGGCCAGCCTTCTGGAAACCGGTTACAAAAGAGCGATTCGAACTCGACTGAACGCAATCAAAGCCCTGGGAGACATGGAACAAATCGATGAACGTAACGACACAAATTCACAGGTAATAATGAAAAATAAAAAAATATTTTGACAACTTTAATTGAGACTTTTGTGAAAAATGGATGGCAAATTTTTATTCTTCAAAGGGTTCGAGGTCGCTGATGACGAATCCGTCATCCATTTGACAAAATCCGAACCTCGGACCCGATTTCGAAAAATAATTGAAAATTTAAATTTTTTGTTTAAATTATGTTTGAACAAGTATATGGAATTTGAAAATGATTGTTTGATTTTGTTCGAGTTCGGTCCAGGAATTGGGTTTCGAAATGGATGCCAGATTCGTGATCTGTTCGACTTTGAAAATCCTTGGAAGTATGTTTTCGTGTTTTTTAAGATCTTGATAAATCATTTTAGAGCAGGGCTGCCAAGTTTTTTTTTCAAATTAAGGACAAACGAGGCTAAAACTAAGATTTTGACCCCAAAAATAAGATTTTTTGAAAAAATGGATTTTTACCTTGTAAAAACAGTTAAAAAGCATTATTGGCTTTTATAAAAGCAAAATACAACCAATTGGCACAATTACAACGGTTTTATTATTGAAAATAATATTTGAATTTTTTTGAATATTAGAAGCAATTTGTTAACAGATTTTGCCCAAAAATTGTCCAAATTTTGACTGTTCTTTAAGGAATTTTGGGCAATTTACGCTATTTGTTAACAGATTTTCACCAAAAATTACTAATTTTTACGATTTTGAGCTAATTTTTTAAAGAAACAAAAATATTTTAGTTGCCGATAGGCGCCGCCGGGAAAAGATTTTGAAAATTGGGAGTTTTTGTAGCATTTAAATCAGCGAAATAAATCAATAAGCACAAAAAATTTAAAAAGTTTGGGCAAGCCTAAAAATAAGAAAAATCTTAGAAATAAGGGCATTTTCATTTTCTAAGATCTGGCCCCTCCAAATAAGGACAAATCTTAGAAATAAGGACACTTGGCAGCCCTGTTTTAGAGCAGAAAGTTAGCGCCTTCGCATGACTCGTTATAAAACTGCCATAAAGGGCTAAAAATAAAAAATGCCAAAAATGATTACTTCAAAAAATTTATATATTTATGAAACAAAAATAATTGAAATTCAGACATTAATCGACGAAAAAGTGCTGCCCCATTGCATCGCCAACATTGATAGTTCACCAGAGGTCTATTACACTGTAATCAAGGGCGATTTTTACCGCTACGCCTCTGTGAATCAATACCTAAATAAATGTATGTTTAATTTATGAATTTTTATTAAAAATTAAAAATTAAACTTTTATTTATTTTTTGATTAAAAGTCGCAATTTTCTCAAAGTCCTCGGTTGCAGATGATGATCGAGCGGAAGCTGCTTATTCAACTGCTCACAAATAGGCGCAGGACGAGTTGCAGGCAACTGATCATCTGAGGCTTGGCGTTGCATTGAACTACGCCATTTTTCAAATGCAGTTCAGAAACGGCGTAAACGCAAAGGAATTGGCTCAACAGGTGGGATCTTTTCAAAGCAGAAACAAATTGGGAATGTCATTTGATAAAACAAAATTGCCTAATTTGTTAAAATTTAATGCCCAAACTGATTTTATTTGTTTTTTGAAATTAGGAATTGGCTGCCGATATGCGTTGTCGGGAGAAAATTTGAAAAATTAACGAAAATAACCTTTTTTATGGTACATTAAATTTTGATAAATTTATTGAACTTTTTGTTGTTTGGCTTATGTCACCGCCAGGGAAAATTATTAAATTTGTAGATTTGTTATTAAAAACGGTCATTATGTGAAAATCCACTTCTTATCAATTAATTTTTATTAGCCATTCTTAGAAATTTACGGAAAGCGGCTTAAGGTGTTCCAAAATTTTTTTCATTTTTTCTCGGAAAAAATATAGTTTCCGATTAGACATTTTTATTAGCTAATTTTCTTAACATTTTTAATAAATTTTGTAGATTATCTTATTATAAAGCAAGCTTATATTTTAAAACAAAATGCATTTTGTTATTACATTTTTGTAACCTAATTTTTGCAATACGAATATTCATTTTGTCGTACTTTAGTTCTACCTTAAAAGTGCTTTATGGCTTTGCTTTATTATTTGTAATGTATTCCTTCTTTTCCAATCGCTTATTTATTTCGTTCTTGTGTTGAAAATTTTGCTCTTCTTCTCCCCCCCCCCCCTCAACATTTTGATTTACAAAGTAGTGTTAAGGTTAGTTTATTTTTGATCATTATGAAAAAATTATATTGGAATTTTGAACGAACAAAATAATTATAGGTGGGTGTGTAAATTTTTTTAAATATGTAATTGTTTCTGTTGCAGTATTTTTCAAAATTGGATGAGCTCCTAGCACTTGAAGACGCCTGCCTTCTCGAATCCGCTTTCAAGAGAGCTGTAAAAGTGCGACTGAATGCAGTCGGGGGGAAACGATGGTAATTAAAATATCGAATTAATAAAAAAACTTGAATGTTTTTATTAACCCAAATCATCCATACATACATTTTCTTGCCATGATTAGAAATCTCGTAGAAATGAAAGTTTTAGAGCAATTTCTAAGCATTTAATAAATTAAAATGGGAAAAAGATTTCCGAAATGTTATTATTTTTAAAAAATAAACAAATTAAAGATGTCGCATGAAGACGATATACTCCACGGCAAAATTGATCGCTACCTAAGAATCGGCAACTACGACAACGCCTGCTGTGATTTAGCAACGGTATTTAATGTTATATAAATTATAAAAATACATTATAAGTAGGGTAGGGAATTATATGCACATAAAATGGCAAGATATGCGCATAAAATATGCACCAAAAATCGCGAAATATGCACATAAAAAGTGAAAAATATGCATATAAATTTTTCCAAGTGAGGGCAAAATTTTCCCAAATTCTTAAAATTTATTAAATTTATGCTAAAATATCGAAAATAGCTAAATATAGTATGAATAAGCACTTTAGAACCAATAATATGAAATAAAATTTATTTATTTAGATTAAAATTGAGTAAAAAGGGGAGAAATTTCTATTTTTCTGGCTATTTTTGCTAGAGCCCGGCGGGATCGGGACTTAAAAAAGTTAAAATTTTTATTATTATTTTCGAAAAACCCAAAAATTCAATTTTTTGAAATATTTTCAGTCCTTAGAGGTCAAAAAGGCCGCTTTAATGGAGGGGGCCGTTTTAATAGGGGTTTATTTGAAAAAATGCCCAAATATGCACATAAAGCGCGAATTCTTTATAAATTTAAATTGAAACCCTAAAAAATTGGGTGTTCGTTTTTACTCAAAAACTTGGGAAAACAGAAAAATTATAAATGTTTGCAAATGAAATGAATTCGAACGAGACGATTCTTTTTTTAATTATGTAATTAATTCTGTTGCATTTTTTTGGAAATTTGCAAACGTTTCCATCCCCCGAATTGGCCAGCCTTCTGGAAACCGGTTACAAAAGAGCGATTCGAACTCGACTGAACGCAATCAAAGCCCTGGGAGACATGGAACAAATCGATGAACGTAACGACACAAATTCACAGGTAATAATGAAAAATAAAAAAATATTTTGACAACTTTAATTGAGACTTTTGTGAAAAATGGATGGCAAATTTATATTCTTCAAAGGGTTTCGAGGTCGCTGATGACGAATCCGTCATCCATTTGACAAAATCCGAACCTCGGACCCGATTTCGAAAAATAATTGAAAATTTAAATTTTTTGAATTTCAATTTTCAGTCTAAATATGGTCTAAAAATCTTTTAATGGAGGGCTGGGGGCTTTCAGTTCGTTTCTAGCAGATGTTTAAATTAAGTTTGAATAAATATATGGAATTTGAAAATGATTGTTTGATTTTGTTCGAGTTCGGTCCAGGAATTGGGTTTCGAAATGGATGCCAGATTCGTGATCTGTTCGACTTTGAAAATCCTTGGAAGTATGTTTTCGTGTTTTTTAAGATCTTGATAAATCATTTTAGAGCAGGGCTGCCAAGTTTTTTTTTCAAATTAAGGACAAACGAGGCTAAAACTAAGATTTTGACCCCAAAAATAAGATTTTTTGAAAAAATGGATTTTTACCTTGTAAAAACAGTTAAAAAGCATTATTGGCTTTTATAAAAGCAAAATACAACCAATTGGCACAATTACAACGGTTTTATTATTGAAAATAATATTTGAATTTTTTTGAATATTAGAAGCAATTTGTTAACAGATTTTGCCCAAAAATTGTCCAAATTTTGACTGTTCTTTAAGGAATTTTGGGCAATTTACGCTATTTGTTAACAGATTTTCACCAAAAATTACTAATTTTTACGATTTTGAGCTAATTTTTTAAAGAAACAAAAATATTTTAGTTGCCGATAGGCGCCGCCGGGAAAAGATTTTGAAAATTGGGAGTTTTTGTAGCATTTAAATCAGCGAAATAAATCAATAAGCACAAAAAATTTAAAAAGTTTGGGCAAGCCTAAAAATAAGAAAAATCTTAGAAATAAGGGCATTTTCATTTTCTAAGATCTGGCCCCTCCAAATAAGGACAAATCTTAGAAATAAGGACACTTGGCAGCCCTGTTTTAGAGCAGAAAGTTAGCGCCTTCGCATGACTCGTTATAAAACTGCCATAAAGGGCTAAAAATAAAAAATGCCAAAAATGATTACTTCAAAAAATTTATATATTTATGAAACAAAAATAATTGAAATTCAGACATTAATCGACGAAAAAGTGCTGCCCCATTGCATCGCCAACATTGATAGTTCACCAGAGGTCTATTACACTGTAATCAAGGGCGATTTTTACCGCTACGCCTCTGTGAATCAATACCTAAATAAATGTATGTTTAATTTATGAATTTTTATTAAAAATTAAAAATTAAACTTTTATTTATTTTTTGATTAAAAGTCGCAATTTTCTCAAAGTCCTCGGTTGCAGATGATGATCGAGCGGAAGCTGCTTATTCAACTGCTCACAAATAGGCGCAGGACGAGTTGCAGGCAACTGATCATCTGAGGCTTGGCGTTGCATTGAACTACGCCATTTTTCAAATGCAGTTCAGAAACGGCGTAAACGCAAAGGAATTGGCTCAACAGGTGGGATCTTTTCAAAGCAGAAACAAATTGGGAATGTCATTTGATAAAACAAAATTGCCTAATTTGTTAAAATTTAATGCCCAAACTGATTTTATTTGTTTTTTGAAATTAGGAATTGGCTGCCGATATGCGTTGTCGGGAGAAAATTTGAAAAATTAACGAAAATAACCTTTTTTATGGTACATTAAATTTTGATAAATTTATTGAACTTTTTGTTGTTTGGCTTAAGTCACCGCCAGGGAAAATTATTAAATTTGTAGATTTGTTATTAAAAACGGTCATTATGTGAAAATCCACTTCTTATCAATTAATTTTTATTAGCCATTCTTAGAAATTTACGGAAAGCGGCTTAAGGTGTTCCAAAATTTTTTTCATTTTTTCTCGGAGCGAAAAGCAAAATGAAACACGTGGGTTCTTATTTAAAAAAAACATTAAAATTGCTCAAAATATTAGTTTTTCGTCAATTTCATAATTTAATTTAATTAATAAGAATTTAATTATTAAGTTTTGCTCGGCAGAATCGCTCAATTGATAAATGAGGAGAAGAAACAGTTGGACAAAATCACTGCTGAATTTAACAATCGTCATGAAGAACAAACGGTGAATAATTGGCATTGGCAAAAACAAATAAATAATTTAAAAGTCAGAAATTTGATTTTTTTAGGCAATTTTTATTGCAAATTCCCAAAATGATTTATTTTAATTATATTTAAAATAATTTAATAAGAATTCAAAGTAGTGTTAAGGTTAGTTTATTTTTGATCATTATGAAAAAATTATATTGGAATTTTGAACGAACAAAATAATTATAGGTGGGTGTGTAAATTTTTTTAAATATGTAATTGTTTCTGTTGCAGTATTTTTCAAAATTGGATGAGCTCCTAGCACTTGAAGACGCCTGCCTTCTCGAATCCGCTTTCAAGAGAGCTGTAAAAGTGCGACTGAATGCAGTCGGGGGGAAACGATGGTAATTAAAATATCGAATTAATAAAAAAACTTGAATGTTTTTATTAACCCAAATCATCCATACATACATTTTCTTGCCATGATTAGAAATCTCGTAGAAATGAAAGTTTTAGAGCAATTTCTAAGCATTTAATAAATTAAAATGGGAAAAAGATTTCCGAAATGTTATTATTTTTAAAAAATAAACAAATTAAAGATGTCGCATGAAGACGATATACTCCACGGCAAAATTGATCGCTACCTAAGAATCGGCAACTACGACAACGCCTGCTGTGATTTAGCAACGGTATTTAATGTTATATAAATTATAAAAATACATTATAAGTAGGGTAGCGAATTATATGCACATAAAATGGCAAGATATGCGCATAAAATATGCACCAAAAATCGCGAAATATGCACATAAAAAGTGAAAAATATGCATATAAATTTTTCCAAGTGAGGGCAAAATTTTCCCAAATTCTTAAAATTTATTAAATTTATGCTAAAATATCGAAAATAGCTAAATATAGTATGAATAAGCACTTTAGAACCAATAATATGAAATAAAATTTATTTATTTAGATTAAAATTGAGTAAAAAGGGGAGAAATTTCTATTTTTCTGGCTATTTTTGCTAGAGCCCGGCGGGATCGGGACTTAAAAAAGTTAAAATTTTTATTATTATTTTCGAAAAACCCAAAAATTCAATTTTTTGAAATATTTTCAGTCCTTAGAGGTCAAAAAGGCCGCTTTAATGGAGGGGGCCGTTTTAATAGGGGTTTGTTTGAAAAAATGCCCAAATATGCACATAAAGCGCAAAATCTTTATAAATTTAAATTGAAACCCTAAAAAATTGGGTGTTCGTTTTTACTCAAAAACTTGGGAAAACAGAAAAATTATAAATGTTTGCAAATGAAATGAATTCGAACGAGACGATTCTTTTTTTAATTATGTAATTAATTCTGTTGCATTTTTTTGGAAATTTGCAAACGTTTCCATCCCCCGAATTGGCCAGCCTTCTGGAAACCGGTTACAAAAGAGCGATTCGAACTCGACTGAACGCAATCAAAGCCCTGGGCGACATGGAACAAATCGATGAACGTAACGACACAAATTCACAGGTAATAATGAAAAATAAAAAAATATTTTGACAACTTTAATTGAGACTTTTGTGAAAAATGGATGGCAAATTTATATTCTTCAAAGGGTTTCGAGCTGCCAAGTTTTTTTTTCAAATTAAGGACAAACGAGGCTAAAACTAAGATTTTGACCCCAAAAATAAGATTTTTTGAAAAAATGGATTTTTACCTTGTAAAAACAGTTAAAAAGCATTATTGGCTTTTATAAAAGCAAAATACAACCAATTGGCACAATTACAACGGTTTTATTATTGAAAATAATATTTGAATTTTTTTGAATATTAGAAGCAATTTGTTAACAGATTTTGCCCAAAAATTGTCCAAATTTTGACTGTTCTTTAAGGAATTTTGGGCAATTTACGCTATTTGTTAACAGATTTTCACCAAAAATTACTAATTTTTACGATTTTGAGCTAATTTTTTAACAATGATTTAGTAAATTAGTTGCCGATAGGCGCCGCCGGGAAAAGATTTTGAAAATTGGGAGTTTTTGTAGCATTTAAATCAGCGAAATAAATCAATAAGCACAAAAAATTTAAAAAGTTTGGGCAAGCCTAAAAATAAGAAAAATCTTAGAAATAAGGGCATTTTCATTTTCTAAGATCTGGCCCCTCCAAATAAGGACAAATCTTAGAAATAAGGACACTTGGCAGCCCTGTTTTAGAGCAGAAAGTTAGCGCCTTCGCATGACTCGTTATAAAACTGCCATAAAGGGCTAAAAATAAAAAATGCCAAAAATGATTACTTCAAAAAATTTATATATTTATGAAACAAAAATAATTGAAATTCAGACATTAATCGACGAAAAAGTGCTGCCCCATTGCATCGCCAACATTGATAGATCACCAGAGGTCTATTACACTGTAATCAAGGGCGATTTTTACCGCTACGCCTCTGTGAATCAATACCTAAATAAATGTATGTTTAATTTATGAATTTTTATTAAAAATTAAAAATTAAACTTTTATTTATTTTTTGATTAAAAGTCGCAATTTTCTCAAAGTCCTCGGTTGCAGATGATGATCGAGCGGAAGCTGCTTATTCAACTGCTCACAAATAGTCGCAGGACGAGTTGCAGGCAACTGATCATCTGAGGCTTGGCGTTGCATTGAACTACGCCATTTTTCAAATGCAGTTCAGAAACGGCGTAAACGCAAAGGAATTGGCTCAACAGGTGGGATCTTTTCAAAGCAGAAACAAATTGGGAATGTCATTTGATAAAACAAAATTGCCTAATTTGTTAAAATTTAATGCCCAAACTGATTTTATTTGTTTTTTGAAATTAGGAATTTGCTGCCGATATGCGTTGTCGGGAGAAAATTTGAAAAATTAACGAAAATAACCTTTTTTATGGTACATTAAATTTTGATAAATTTATTGAACTTTTTGTTGTTTGGCTTAAGTCACCGCCAGGGAAAAATTATTAAATTTGTAGATTTGTTATTAAAAACGGTCATTATGTGAAAATCCACTTCTTATCAATTAATTTTTATTAGCCATTCTTAGAAATTTACGGAAAGCGGCTTAAGGTGTTCCAAAATTTTTTTCATTTTTTCTCGGAAAAAATATAGTTTCCGATTAGACATTTTTATTAGCTAATTTTCTTAACATTTTTAATAAATTTTGTAGATTATCTTATTATAAAGCAAGCTTATATTTTAAAACAAAATGCATTTTGTTATTACATTTTTGTAACCTAATTTTTGCAATACGAATATTCATTTTGTCGTACTTTAGTTCTACCTTAAAAGTGCTTTATGGCTTTGCTTTATTATTTGTAATGTATTCCTTCTTTTCCAATCGCTTATTTATTTCGTTCTTGTGTTGAAAATTTTGCTCTTCTTCTTGCAAATTTATATTCTTCAAAGGGTTTCGAGGTCGCTGATGACGAATCCGTCATCCATTTGACAAAATCCGAACCTCGGACCCGATTTTGAAAAATAATTGAAAATTTAAATTTTTTGTTTAAATTATGTTTGAACAAGTATGTGGGTGTGTAAATTTTTTTAAATATGTAATTGTTTCTGTTGCAGTATTTTTCAAAATTGGATGAGCTCCTAGCACTTGAAGACGCCTGCCTTCTCGAATCCGCTTTCAAGAGAGCTGTAAAAGTGCGACTGAATGCAGTCGGGGGGAAACGATGGTAATTAAAATATCGAATTAATAAAAAAACGAATGTTTTTATTAACCCAAATCATCCATCCATACATTTTCTTGCCATGATTAGAAATCTCATAGAAATGAAAGTTTTAGAGCAATTTCTAAGCATTTAATAAATTAAAATGGGAAAAAGATTTCCGAAATGTTATTATTTTTAAAAAATAAACAAATTAAAGATGTCGCATGAAGACGATATACTCCACGGCAAAATTGATCGCTACCTAAGAATCGGCAACTACGACAACGCCTGCTGTGATTTAGCAACGGTATTTAATGTTATATAAATTATAAAAATACATTATAAGTAGGGTAGGGAATTATATGCACATAAAATGGTAAGATATGCGCATAAAATATGCACCAAAAATCGCGAAATATGCACATAAAAAGTGAAAAATATGCATATAAATTTTTCCAAGTGAGGGCAAAATTTTCCCAAATTCTTAAAATTTATTAAATTTCTGCTAAAATATCGAAAATAGCTAAATATAGTATGAATAAGCACTTTAGAACCAATAATATGAAATAAAATTTATTTATTTAGATTAAAATTGAGTAAAAAGGGGAGAAATTTCTATTTTTCTGGCTATTTTTGCTAGAGCCCGGCGGGATCGGGACTTAAAAAAGTTAAAATTTTTATTATTATTTTCGAAAAACCCAAAAATTCAATTTTTTGAAATATTTTCAGTCCTTAGAGGTCAAAAAGGCCGCTTTAATGGAGGGGGCCGTTTTAATAGGGGTTTGTTTGAAAAAATGCCCAAATATGCACATAAAGCGCGAATTCTTTATAAATTTAAATTGAAACCCTAAAAAATTGGGTGTTCGTTTTTACTCAAAAACTTGGGAAAACAGAAAAATTATAAATGTTTGCAAATGAAATGAATTCGAACGAGACGATTCTTTTTTTAATTATGTAATTAATTCTGTTGCAGTTTTTTGGAAATTTGCAAACGTTTCCATCCCCCGAATTGGCCAGCCTTCTGGAAACCGGTTACAAAAGAGCGATTCGAACTCGACTGAACGCAATCAAAGCCCTGGGAGACATGGAACAAATCGATGAACGTAACGACACAAATTCACAGGTAATAATGAAAAATAAAAAAATATTTTGACAACTTTAATTGAGACTTTTGTGAAAAATGGATGGCAAATTTATATTCTTCAAAGGGTTTCGAGGTCGCTGATGACGAATCCGTCATCCATTTGACAAAATCCGAACCTCGGACCCGATTTTGAAAAATAATTGAAAATTTAAATTTTTTGTTTAAATTATGTTTGAACAAGTATATGGAATTTGAAAATGATTGTTTGATTTTGTTCGAGTTCGGTCCAGGAATTGGGTTTCGAAATGGATGCCAGATTCGTGATCTGTTCGACTTTGAAAATCCTTGGAAGTATGTTTTCGTGTTTTTTAAGATCTTGATAAATCATTTTAGAGCAGGGCTGCCAAATTTTTTTTTTCAAATTAAGGACAAACGAGGCTAAAACTAAGATTTTGACCCCAAAAATAAGATTTTTTGAAAAAATGGATTTTTACCTTGTAAAAACAGTTAAAAAGCATTATTGGCTTTTATAAAAGCAAAATACAACCAATTGGCACAATTACAACGGTTTTATTATTGAAAATAATATTTGAATTTTTTTGAATACTAGAAGCAATTTGTTAACAGATTTTGCCCAAAAATTGTCCAAATTTTGACTGTTCTTTAAGGAATTTTGGGCAATTTACGCTATTTGTTAACAGATTTTCACCAAAAATTACTAATTTTTACGATTTTGAGCTAATTTTTTAAAGAAACAAAAATATTTTAGTTGCCGATAGGCGCCGCCGGGAAAAGATTTTGAAAATTGGGAGTTTTTGTAGCATTTAAATCAGCGAAATAAATCAATAAGCACAAAAAATTTAAAAAGTTTGGGCAAGCCTAAAAATAAGAAAAATCTTAGAAATAAGGGCATTTTCATTTTCTAAGATCTGGCCCCTCCAAATAAGGACAAATCTTAGAAATAAGGACACTTGGCAGCCCTGTTTTAGAGCAGAAAGTTAGCGCCTTCGCATGACTCGTTATAAAACTGCCATAAAGGGCTAAAAATAAAAAATGCCAAAAATGATTACTTCAAAAAATTTATATATTTATGAAACAAAAATAATTGAAATTCAGACATTAATCGACGAAAAAGTGCTGCCCCATTGCATCGCCAACATTGATAGATCACCAGAGGTCTATTACACTGTAATCAAGGGCGATTTTTACCGCTACGCCTCTGTGAATCAATACCTAAATAAATGTATGTTTAATTTATAAATTTTTATTAAAAATTAAAAATTAAACTTTTATTTATTTTTTGATTAAAAGTCGCAATTTTCTCAAAGTCCTCGGTTACAGATGAAGATCGAGCGGAAGCTGCTTATTCAACTGCTCACAAATAGGCGCAGGACGAGTTGCAGGCAACTGATCATCTGAGGCTTGGCGTTGCATTGAACTACGCCATTTTTCAAATGCAGTTCAGAAACGGCGTAAACGCAAAGGAATTGGCTCAACAGGTGGGATCTTTTCAAAGCAGAAACAAATTGGGAATGTCATTTGATAAAACAAAATTGCCTAATTTGTTAAAATTTAATGCCCAAACTGATTTTATTTGTTTTTTGAAATTAGGAATTGGCTGCCGATATGCGTTGTCGGGAGAAAATTTGAAAAATTAACGAAAATAACCTTTTTTATGGTGGTAATAATGAAAAATAAAAAAATATTTTGATTTGTTGTTTGGCTTAAGTCACCGCCAGGGAAAATTATTAAATTTGTAGATTTGTTATTAAAAACGGTCATTATGTGAAAATCCACTTCTTATCAATTAATTTTTATTAGCCATTCTTAGAAATTTACGGAAAGCGGCTTAAGGTGTTCCAAAATTTTTTTCATTTTTTCTCGGAATTGTCGTACTTTAGTTCTACCTTAAAAGTGCTTTATGGCTTTGCTTTATTATTTGTAATGTATTCCTTCTTTTCCAATCGCTTATTTATTTCGTTCTTGTGTTGAAAATTTTGCTCTTCTTCTCCCCCCCCCCCCTCAACATTTTGATTTACAAAGTAGTGTTAAGGTTAGTTTATTTTTGATCATTATGAAAAAATTATATTGGAATTTTGAACGAACAAAATAATTATAGGTGGGTATGTAAATTTTTTTAAATATGTAATTGTTTCTGTTGCAGTATTTTTCAAAATTGGATGAGCTCCTAGCACTTGAAGACGCCTGCCTTCTCGAATCCGCTTTCAAGAGAGCTGTAAAAGTGCGACTGAATGCAGTCGGGGGGAAACGATGGTAATTAAAATATCGAATTAATAAAAAAACTTGAATGTTTTTATTAACCCAAATCATCCATCCATACATTTTCTTGCCATGATTAGAAATCTCATAGAAATGAAAGTTTTAGAGCAATTTCTAAGCATTTAATAAATTAAAATGGGAAAAAGATTTCCGAAATGTTATTATTTTTAAAAAATAAACAAATTAAAGATGTCGCATGAAGACGATATACTCCACGGCAAAATTGATCGCTACCTAAGAATCGGCAACTACGACAACGCCTGCTGTGATTTAGCAACGGTATTTAATGTTATATAAATTATAAAAATACATTATAAGTAGGGTAGGGAATTATATGCACACAAAATGGTAAGATATGCGCATAAAATATGCACCAAAAATCGCGAAATATGCACATAAAAAGTGAAAAATATGCATATAAATTTTTCCAAGTGAGGGCAAAATTTTCCCAAATTCTTAAAATTTATTAAATTTATGCTAAAATATCGAAAATAGCTAAATATAGTATGAATAAGCACTTTAGAACCAATAATATGAAATAAAATTTATTTATTTAGATTAAAATTGAGTAAAAAGGGGAGAAATTTCTATTTTTCTGGCTATTTTTGCTAGAGCCCGGCGGGATCGGGACTTAAAAAAGTTAAAATTTTTATTATTATTTTCGAAAAACCCAAAAATTCAATTTTTTGAAATATTTTCAGTCCTTAGAGGTCAAAAAGGCCGCTTTAATGGAGGGGGCCGTTTTAATAGGGGTTTGTTTGAAAAAATGCCCAAATATGCACATAAAGCGCGAATTCTTTATAAATTTAAATTGAAACCCTAAAAAATTGGGTGTTCGTTTTTACTCAAAAACTTGGGAAAACAGAAAAATTATAAATGTTTGCAAATGAAATGAATTCGAACGAGACGATTCTTTTTTTAATTATGTAATTAATTCTGTTGCAGTTTTTTGGAAATTTGCAAACGTTTCCATCCCCCGAATTGGCCAGCCTTCTGGAAACCGGTTACAAAAGAGCGATTCGAACTCGACTGAACGCAATCAAAGCCCTGGGAGACATGGAACAAATCGATGAACGTAACGATACAAGTTCACAGGTAATAATGAAAAATAAAAAAATATTTTGACAACTTTAATTGAGACTTTTTGAAAAATGGATGGCAAATTTTTATTCTTCAAAGGGTTCGAGGTCGCTGATGACGAATCCGTCATCCATTTGACAAAATCCGAACCTCGGACCCGATTTCGAAAAATAATTGAAAATTTAAATTTTTTGAATTTCAATTTTCAGTCTAAATATGGTCTAAAAATCTTTTAATGGAGGGCTGGGGGCTTTCAGTTCGTTTCTAGCAGATGTTTAAATTAAGTTTGAATAAATATATGGAATTTGAAAATGATTGTTTGATTTTGTTCGAGTTCGGTCCAGGAATTGGGTTTCGAAATGGATGCCAGATTCGTGATCTGTTCGACTTTGAAAATCCTTGGAAGTATGTTTTCGTGTTTTTTAAGATCTTGATAAATCATTTTAGAGCAGGGCTGCCAAGTTTTTTTTTCAAATTTAAGGACAAACGAGGCTAAAACTAAGATTTTGACCCCAAAAATAAGATTTTTTGAAAAAATGGATTTTTACCTTGTAAAAACAGTTAAAAAGCATTATTGGCTTTTATAAAAGCAAAATACAACCAATTGGCACAATTACAACGGTTTTATTATTGAAAATAATATTTGAATTTTTTTGAATATTAGAAGCAAACTTGAAGACGCCTGCCTTCTCGAATCCGCTTTCAAGAGAGCTGTAAAAGTGCGACTGAATGCAGTCGGGGGGAAACGATGGTAATTAAAATATCGAATTAATAAAAAAACTTGAATGTTTTTATTAACCCAAATCATCCATACATACAAGTGAGAAAGGGACAAGAAAAGCAAAAGATAACATTTATGTCATATTATTAGCAAGGATATGGCACGTTTGGCCTATCCTATAATAAAATATTTTTAAAGAATACCATCTGTTTAACATTATCTTTTCGCCCATTATATTCTGGCCTTTATTCTCTATTCTCCTTCATTTTGTCAGATCAGCGAGAGAATGTCGCGCAAAAAACGATTTGCCCTCCAAATTGTGTCCCATTGCGGGGCTCCCTCCGGCAGAGATGTGCTGACAAAGCAATTGCAGGAGCTCATCGAGTTGGACATGGTCGGCGAGTGCAGCGGAAAAGATTGTGATCAAAAGTGCTATGAGCACCAAATGGGTGAGTGAATGACGACCGACCGATTGATTGGGCGGCACAGTGATTTGGGATAAAGTTTTTTGAATGAGCATCCGAGGATTTGGGGGTAAAACATTGATGGGACTGAAGGAATCGGAGTCCTGTTAAAATAGGATTTTATTTCATGAATCATATTCGGATCAATCTCGTAATCCGGTAGTGGTCCGGGTCTGGGTGATTTAAAAACCAACTCTCTTTGATCAAGTAACCAAATTCAATATCACACCTATTTTAGCACGATTTTTTCCTCTTCGTCATTTTTCGCAGTTTTTTTGGAAATTTACAAAAACCTAGCCCTTCTAAAAACAAAAAGTTTCCTTTTCAGAATCCCACTTTTTCTATTTGGCCTTTGAAAATACGGTGTGCTCCGAATATGTTACGGAGAAATTTTGGAACGCTTTGCGCAGTTTGACAGTGCCGGTTGTGCTGTGCAGGGAAGTGGTGCGCGAGTCGGGCATTCCGGACGATTTGTACATCGCAGCGGACGATTTTGACAATGCCACGGCATTGGCCGACCATCTGAAGGCATTGCAAAAGGACAAGGACCGATATTTGGGGTTAGATAAATTAAAACTGTATTTAATGAGCAAAAGGGTCAATGGTAAAACGTACAAAATTAAATATTAAATTTTAAAATTTTTTGAAATAGTAAAAATAAATTCGAATGTTAACTATTATTTTTGTATGTTTTTCCATGGCACCGCCGATCAAAAAGCGTTGAATTATTGTGTTTTTTTATTTGAACATAATGCCATTAATTGCCAACAAACATTTCGCCAAAAAATGCCTTTTAATTTTTAAGTTATTTCAATTGGACAAAATTCTACCAGAAGCGATGGGTGCCGACTGTGAAGACTTCCGCCTTTTGTCAGCTGTGTGAAATGGTGCACCACCAAATGGAGGAGGGCGGCGAATTTGTGGGCCGAAATTACACAGTGAAATCGTACAAAAAATTGTGGGGAGCTCAAAGATGTCGGGAGAATTTTGTGCAGAACGACTCCAAAACCCCCAGAAAAAATTTAAATTTTGAGATTTTTGTGGTTTTGTTGTATTATTTGAAACCATTTGAATGTTTTTATTGCTTATCTTTATGGAGTTCTTTAATTAATTAAGAACTCTTTAAACGGTGTTCCAATTATGATAATTTTACCAAATAGTTGCTAAAATGGAACCAAATAGGCCAAATAAAATGCTTTTTAGTGTGTTTTAAGCTTATTCAAATCAGCACTTTTTGCTTGCAAATACGCCAAGAGAATTTTAGTTATGCCGATTTGAATGTTCTTGGCGATGTGTCTATTAAATTTCCCGTTTTTTGTTGTCATTTCTCCCATAAATTTGCTGTCATTTCCCTCGTTCGTTATCTTTTCCCTTAATTATTTGTAATTTCCCGCAAAATTAAAAGTGTCCAGCTTTTTATTTTATTCTTCATCATTAAACATTTTACCTATTGAAATTTTATTAACGAAGTCTCGGAAATCTCGACCGCAAAATTTTCCGTAAATCAACAAATTACCGATTTTGGTGGATATGCGTGAAATGATTTTTATACCGAAAATGGAAAAAGAGAAATGAACTGTTCACTAAAATATTACAAATCAAAAATATTATTTTTTTTTAAACCACAGTCATTTGAGTCGAATTCGAAAGAAAAGTAATAAAAATATAATAAAAAGAAAAAATGCAAATTATTAATTAAACATAGCCGATATTTAAGAGTCATGTAAAATATTGTAGAAACGGTTATTTTTGTAACATTCACTCGTAAAATACAAAAAATTACATTGTAAAATTTTTGGGTATTTCCCTTGCAATTTTATTCTTTATTAAATTTTTTAATAAATATGTATGAAAAAAATATGTACAAAAAAAAGATGGTAAGAAGAAAAAAAATAAAATAATACGAAAAATAAAATTAAATTTCTGTATAAAATTTTTGGAAAACAACAAATATTTATGAAGGCAATTTTTGATCAGCTCAGCCAACTCGGCGACAAAACGATCGAAAAACGAAAAGGGGCGACTTAAAAACGGGGGACAGTGCGTAGGGGGAGAGGAAAAGACCGCCCAGAAATTTGGGAGAGAAAATTTGCGGGGTTAGCACGAACGGGGAGAGCACAGTGGGCGACATCACTGTCGGGTGCAGAATGGCCGGGGTCAGCACCAGCGGGGACAGAATGGCCGGATGTAACAACTGTTTACGGAAAGCGGCTTAAGGTGTTCCAAAATTTTTTTCATTTTTTCTCGGAAAAAATATAGTGTGGATTTTCAAATTGAAAACTTACGAGACTGTTCAAAAACCCTAAAAAAGTTGATTTAATTGTTTTTCATTTAAATTTTTATTTGACCTGGCGACAAAATGAATGGCTCCATAAGTATCGGAGACAAAATAATGGATGAGAAGACAAGCGGAGACAACACGATGGGAGCCATTATACGAGGCGATATAATCCAAAATATGATTTGGTCCAATTAAACATAATTAAAGGGTTAATGAACGCGAACCAGGGGAGAGAAAAAACGAGGCGACAAAATTGCAGGCCAAAAGGTGTGAAATGGATAAATAAAAAGCAATTAGACAATTAGGTCAAAACAGAACCCCAAAATGCTCGGGGACAAAATGGCCGCATTATGAAAAAATTATATTGGAATTTTGAACGAACAAAATAATTATAGGTGGGTGTGTAAATTTTTTTAAATATGTAATTGTTTCTGTTGCAGTATTTTTCAAAATTGGATGAGCTCCTAGCACTTGAAGACGCCTGCCTTCTCGAATCCGCTTTCAAGAGAGCTGTAAAAGTGATAAAATAGGAGTGAAAAGAAAAAATTTTGAAATAATAATTAAGATATTTGATAAAAGTAGTAGTACCAACTGTAAAAATGGCCTAGTGGCTAGTCTCCTTGACTTTCCCTTCATCTTTCCCCTGGTTCAATCCCTTTACAGAAACTAAAATATTTTGAATTTTCTTTTTGTATATTCATGGGTTTCCTACCGACAAAATATGATTCCTCAATTTTTTAATTGTATTTTATCATTTTTTAAAGAAAATCAGTACAAAATGAGCCTATTAATCCCAAAAATCAGCATTTTTTGTTGAAAATCTGTTAACAAATTGCACTCAAATTTTCAAAATTTAAAAATACATTATAAGTAGGGTAGGGAATTATATGCACATAAAATGGTAAGATATGCGCATAAAATATGCACCAAAAATCGCGAAATATGCACATAAAAAGTGAAAAATATGCATATAAATTCTGGCGACAAAATGAATGGCTCCATAAGTATCGGAGACAAAATAAAATTTCTGCTAAAATATCGAAAATAGCTAAAGATGACAGACGAGAAGGAACAAACGTTGATAGTGTCAACTTGCATGAATTATTTCAGCAATTCGGCTACAGAGTTCAAATTTAAGAAATTAATTCCAATGATTTATAATAGATTTTTATTATTTTAGTTTTTTTTTCAACGCATGTGGAGGACGTAAGTGAAAGCAAATAAATCAAATTATTTTATTTTTGAGTTGTTTTTTAAGCAAATGAAGAATATGGAGCCTATACCGGAAGCAGGACCCTTGCAAAACCGGCAACCGGACAAAGCAGTGATAGTGCTGACTCTACTGTTGGGTAAATTGGACTAAGTTTGAGTTTGCGGTGTAGCCCCTCTATTGAATCAGTCCCCCGCCCTCCCCCTGATCAGTTCCCTTTGATTTTTTAAATCCAAGTTAGAAATTTTTCAAAAAAGCTTCGATTTTATTTTAAATAAATTTTTATTAAAAAGTTTAAAGTCAAGGTTTTTTGGAAAATTTGAGAAATTATTTCTTCATAAAATTTATAAATTCGCTGAAATTTTGCCCTTTCAAAATCTTTTTTTGCTGATGTTGCTTTATTAGGCAATCGATGAACGTAACGACACAAATTCACAGGTAATAATGAAAAATAAAAAAATATTTTGACAACTTTAATTGAGACTTTTGTGAAAAATGGATGGCAAATTTATATGCTTAGAATAAAAATAGTCTAAGCCTTAAATTGTCATTTTAAGCCCTTTCAAAATCTTTTTTTGCTGATGTTGCTTTAATTTTAATTTTTTGTATTTATTGTGCTGACGAGTTCCTTTTTCTGCCAATTAATTCCTTTCTCGTGCCATTTACAGATTCTGCATATTTCTATGAGCAGCCGTCGTCCATCACCCAAAGCATCGACAAGTAGAGCTCGATCAGAGCATGAAGTAATTGAAATCCCGGGCTTTTTGCAAATTTCCAACCCAAAAATTTTTTGACATTAAATATTATAATATTTCAATTCTAAATTTGTACTCAAATTTTCTTGTAATTATTATTTTTAAAAATAAGATTTTTTGAAAAAATGGATTTTTACCTTGTAAAAACAGTTAAAAAGCATTATTGGCTTTTATAAAAGCAAAATACAACCAATTGGCACAATTACAACGGTTTTATTATTGAAAATAATATTTGAATTTTTTTTGGCATTTAAAATTGAAATAAAAAATGGATTTGATAATTTAGGTTTATGACAATCACGCGCAACCATTTCGTGGAATGGCCTTGATTATAAATAATTACATCTTCCCCGATGACAGACGAGAAGGAACAAACGTTGATAGTGTCAACTTGCAGGAATTATTTCAGCAATTCGGCTACAGAGTTCAAATTTAAGAAATTAATTCCAATGATTTATAATAGATTTTTATTATTTTAGTTTTTTTTCAACGCATGTGGAAGACGTAAGTGAAAGCAAATAAATCAAAATTATTTCATTTTTGAGTTGTTTTTTAAGCAAATGAAGAATATGGAGCCTATACCGGAAGCAGGACCCTTGCAAAACCGGCAACCGGACAAAGCAGTGATAGTGCTGACTCTACTGTTGGGTAAATTGGACTAAGTTTGAGTTTGCGGTGTAGCCCCTCTATTGAATCAGTCCCCCGCCCTCCCCCTGATCAGTTCCCATATTTATGAAACAAAAATAATTGAAATTCAGACATTAATCGACGAAAAAGTGCTGCCCCATTGCATCGCCAACATCCGCCCTCCCCCTGATCAGTTCCCTTTGATTTTTTAAATCCAAGTTAGAAATTTTTCAAAAAAGCTTCGATTTTATTTTAAATAAATTAAAGTCAAGGTTTTTTGGAAAATTTGAGAAATTATTTCTTCATAAAATTTATAAATTCGCTGAAATTTTGCCCTTTCAAAATCTTTTTTTGCTGATGTTGCTTTATTAGGCTACAGAGTTCAAATTTAAGAAATTAATTCCAATGATTTATAATAGATTTTTATTATTTTAGTTTTTTTTCAACGCATGTGGAGGACGTAAGTGAAAGCAAATAAATCAAAATTATTTCATTTTTGAGTTGTTTTTTAAGCAAATGAAGAATATGGAGCCTATACCGGAAGCAGGACCCTTGCAAAACCGGCAACCGGACAAAGCAGTGATAGTGCTGACTCTACTGTTGGGTAAATTGGACTAAGTTTGAGTTTGCGGTGTAGCCCCTCTATTGAATCAGTCCCCCGCCCTCCCCATTAACGATCCCTTTGATTTTTTAAATCCAAGTTAGAAATTTTTCAAAAAAGCTTCGATTTTATTTTAAATAAATTTTTATTAAAAAGTTTAAAGTCAAGGTTTTTTGGAAAATTTGAGAAATTATTTCTTCATAAAATTTATAAATTCGCTGAAATTTTGCCTTTCAAAATCTTTTTTTGCTGATGTTGCTTTATTTGGCTACAGAGTTCAAATTTAAGAAATTAATTCCAATGATTTATAAGTTTTTGGGGGGTTGTACCAACCCCCCCCCCCTCCCAAGGGAATTTTTGGACTTTTTTGAAAAAGGCTTAGAATAAAAATAGTCTAAGCCTTAAATTGTCATTTTAAGCCCTTTCAAAATCTTTTTTTGCTGATGTTGCTTTAATTTTAATTTTTTGTTTTATTGTGCTGACGAGTTCCTTTTTCTGCCATATTGGAATTTTGAACGAACAAAATAAGATTCTGCATATTTCTATGAGCAGCCGTCGTCCATCACCCAAAGCATCGACAAGTAGAGCTCGATCAGAGCATGAAGTAATTGAAATCCCGGGCTTTTTGCAAATTTCCAACCCAAAAATTTTTTGACATTAAATATTATAATATTTCAATTCTAAATTTGTACTCAAATTTTCTTGTAATTATTATTTTTTCAGCGCGCTCGTTCTCGCTCCCGACATGAACGAAGGGGAATGTTTGAAATTGTTCGGCAAGGAATGTGGTCAAAAATTGTCGTCACTTTGCGAAGTATGCTGCCATCGCCACCAATATTGGAACGTGAATCGGTCTCTAATTTGGCATTTAAAATTGAAATAAAAATGGATTTGATAATTTAGGTTTATGACAATCACGCGCAACCATTTCGTGGAATGGCCTTGATTATAAATAATTACATCTTCCCCGATGACAGACGAGAAGGAACAAACGTTGATAGTGTCAACTTGCAGGAATTATTTCAGCAATTCGGCTACAGAGTTCAAATTTAAGAAATTAATTCCAATGATTTATAATAGATTTTTATTATTTTAGTTTTTTTTCAACGCATGTGGAGGACGTAAGTGAAAGCAAATAAATCAAAATTATTTCATTTTTGAGTTACAAATGAAGAATATGGAGCCTATACCGGAAGCAGGACCCTTGCAAAACCGGCAACCGGACAAAGCAGTGATAGTGCTGACTCTACTGTTGGGTAAATTGGACTAAGTTTGAGTTTGCGGTGTAGCCCCTCTATTGAATCAGTCCCCCGCCCTCCCCCTGATCAGTTCCCTTTGATTTTTTAAATCCAAGTTAGAAATTTTTCAAAAAAGCTTCGATTTTATTTTAAATAAATTTTTATTAAAAAGTTTAAAGTCAAGGTTTTTTGGAAAATTTGAGAAATTATTTCTTCATAAAATTTATAAATTCGCTGAAATTTTGCCTTTCAAAATCTTTTTTTGCTGATGTTGCTTTATTCGGCTACAGAGTTCAAATTTAAGAAATTAATTCCAACAGAAAAATTATAAATGTTTGCAAATGAAATGAATTCGAACCTCCCAAGGGAATTTTTGGACTTTTTTGAAAAAGGCTTAGAATAAAAATAGTCTAAGCCTTAAATTGTCATTTTAAGCCCTTTCAAAATCTTTTTTTGCTGATGTTGCTTTAATTTTAATTTTTTGTTTTATTGTGCTGACGAGTTCCTTTTTCTGCCAATTAATTCCTTTCTCGTGCCATTTACAGATTCTGCATATTTCTATGAGCAGCCGTCGTCCATCACCCAAAGCATCGACAAGTAGAGCTCGATCAGAGCATGAAGTAATTGAAATCCCGGGCTTTTTGCAAATTTCCAACCCAAAAATTTTTTGACATTAAATATTATAATATTTCAATTCTAAATTTGTACTCAAATTTTCTTGTAATTATTATTTTTTCAGCGCGCTCGTTCTCGCTCCCGACATGAACGAAGGGGAATGTTTGAAATTGTTCGGCAAGGAATGTGGTCAAAAATTGTCGTCACTTTGCGAAGTATGCTGCCATCGCCACCAATATTGGAACGTGAATCGGTCTCTAATTTGGCATTTAAAATTGAAATAAAAATGGATTTGATAATTTAGGTTTATGACAATCACGCGCAACCATTTCGTGGAATGTCCTTGATTATAAATAATTAAATCTTCCCCGATGACAGACGAGAAGGAACAAACGTTGATAGTGTCAACTTGCAGGAATTACTTCAGCAATTCGGCTACAGAGTTCAAATTTAAGAAATTAATTCCAATGATTTATAATAGATTTTTATTATTTTAGTTTTTTTTCAACGCATGTGGAGGACGTAAGTGAAAGCAAATAAATCAAAATTATTTCATTTTTGAGTTGTTTTTTAAGCAAATGAAGAATATGGAGCCTATACCGGAAGCAGGACCCTTGCAAAACCGGCAACCG